>JAHZNJ010000798.1:0-19927 GCA_027744475.1 Lepidocyrtus cf. sotoi NNG-2020 | reverse complement strand
CGAACCAATGCAATATGCAATGTGTTACTTGTAATCAGTTTTGTGTCTCACTCACTCTCCAAAATCACTATAGAATTCCTCCACTACAACGCTGCCACTTGCCAGCCACTGCGCTGCCGCTTCAGTTCAGTGCTTGGAGACTGCTACGACATTGTACACGTCGTATTCATAATATTACTATTATTATTACCCTCGCTGCTGCTGCCTTTGCTGCTGCTGATGTGAATTCACGCTGACGACGACGACGACGTCCTCCTCTCGTCAAAGGAAATCAAATTTTCACTTCATTACGAGTTGAGAACTGGGCAGGTGCACACATCTTTTCTTGACGCCTCTTCTTCTTCCTCTTCTATTCCTTAGAGCCCACTTCAAAAGTTCTCTGCTCTAGCTTTGGCTAAGCTAGTCTGTTTGGAAAATAGCAATATTTCTGCAAAAAAATATGCTAATTTCAAACATCTTTTAAGTTAAAGTAATTTCAAATAATTGTGTTGTAGAAAATACATCATTGCAGGTTTAAAGATTGTATCTGAAGATTTAGTAACATAAAAAAGTAGAACAAAAAAAGTTCAACTTCAAAGTACACGAAGTGCACAATCCACACCACACCGGCTTTCTGCTTGATCACCTGCAACCAAAGCAGTTTTTTGCAGCGCACATTTTGTGCATATTTCCACGGAAAGAAAATAAAACATAAAAATAAATCCTCTTGTGTGTTCTTCACTTTTCTAAAAAAATACTTTTTATTATAAATCTAAAAAAATTCACGAATCAGAAATTAATCGGTTTTAGTGTTCCTGTAAAAACTAATTTGCCTCTCCTCCTCCTCCACCTCAAGTGCCATTACACATTACATATTTTATACTACAACAACGCGATTAGATTACTAAATTAGAAAGAAAAACGAGTAATCAGAGTAAAAGGAGAATAAGGAGAGGGAGTGAAGAAGTAAGTAATCCAGATTTTAGATATTTGATTAATAAACTCGTGCCAAAAAATCAGTTTTAAAGTCTAAGCAAAGAAAAAAAACCAGAACTATAACATTTTTACAACATTACAACGATTACTACAACGTGTAAGAATGTAGTTTTTTATTACATATATTTTTTTCTCTTTTTCGTAGTAGAGATAAGCTGTGAGCTTCTATAACTCTAATGATTTTTTCACTTATCGAGCTAAACCGGAGAGGAAAAACAAACATTACGAACATGAGTATGACAAATGCACGCGTGCTCGCTCGCACCCACTAAAAACAGGAATGCTTTTGTGTATTATAGTAAAAGTAATAATACTTGTTCCATTAAAGGAGTAGTAGCAGAGCAGCAGCAAAAGAAAAAGAAGAAAGAAAAGTAGCGATAATGTATGCTAGTCAAGCAGGTACCCATATCAAATGATTTATAGCAGTCACTTTACTCCTTTTTAGAAGTACAAATTACTACTCCACTACAACAACTTTTGTTGTTTGCTACTACTGCACTGCACTGCAAGAACAGGAGCAGCAGCAAAAGCAGCATTAAATCAACTACTTTTTTGCCTTCCAGGTTTTTAGTTTCTTTTCTTCCTTTCTTCTTCTTCTTTTCCCATCCCGTTATTACAAAAAGCAAACCAATTCCACCTTTTCTTAGAAAAGAAAATCAGGATAACCATTTCATGTCAGGTGTAAGCATTTTTACTTTACTACCACCACCTTCAACAAAAAAGTCAGTAGCTTATTGCAAAGTTAGTTTTAGGCAGTAGCAGCAGTGTTCAAGTAAACTTACCCACCAAAATATAATGAAAGGGAAAGAGAACAGAGTTTCTCTGCTAAAATTGAGAATGACAATGATGATAACGGCGGTGATGGTGGTAGAAGGCAAGGCTCTTCTGCTTTGGGCTTTTATTTTTACACCTGCTTCAAAAAGAAACTAACCTCGTTAAGTAAGTAAGTGTGACAAGAGAAGAGTAATTCATCGTCAAGTCAGAGAATTCTCTTTCTTTTAGTTAAGCTATCCACTCTTTACTTCCATCTACGAACACGACAACGCGACGGCTGCATCAACTTCATTTGTTGACATATTATCTATACAAAGAAAAAAAAACTTGTGTTTTTTGTTTGGATTCACCAAAAAACAAAATAGAAATGGGAAGGAAATGAGTAGTTTAGGACACGAGAGAGGACACGACTTTACTTTATTTACGCGGGTGAGCTGATGTGAGAACATTCATTTTCTCTCGTTCGTTCGAAATTCGTAATTCGTAGTAAAAGAGAAAGAGACATAAAATTGCCTGCGGGATACCAAAACCGAAAGAGTATTCTTGTACATATCTGAGAGTAAAAGTGGAAGTTGAGGAGTTGATGTTTTCGTGTTAGTTTTCTTTTCGTAAATACAAATACAAGACTAGAGCAAAACAAACGGCTGCTGCTCCTGATGATGATAATGATGGGAGTTCAGTTTTAAGGATATAGGATGATTCCTTTTTTTCTACGGTTATTATTATCATCCTCACCATCATACGAGAAGGAGAGAAAAAGGCGACAGTAACATGACACTTGTGCATAATGTATGAAAATGGTGAGTGTAGTGGTGATGGTAGTGGCCTGGTGTTGTTTTGGTGATAAAAGGTAACCTGAACGAGCCTGTTCCTATTTAGGTAGGTAGTAGGTGCATAGATTATGACACTCTTTAGTAGTGACGCTGACGACGACGTTGATGATGATTATGATTATGGCAGTAGTAGTAGTGGCGAGGCGACATGGTGTCTCCTAAAAATAGATAGAAAAACTTTACACACACCAAACCACGGCTAATGTAAGTAGTAGTCACGTTTGGAAAAAGTTATTAAGACATTGGGAAAAAAGATTTATTTTTATATTACAAAGAGGAAAAAAGGAAAAGGGAATGTGTACTAAGCACGAGCAAACAAATACCAGTTTTTTTCGTTCTTTCTCTTTCTTTCAAGTGTTTGTTTACAAGTGTTACGGTCGATTTTCCGTGTTGCTCAAATCCTGGTACGCGTACTAAAGAAAGAAAAAGGCGAGAGAGAATAAATAGACGAGCAGCAGGCGTATAAGTATAATAATAATAATAATAATAATAATAATAAAAAGGGTCTTTTCTTCTTCTTCTGTCCTGTCCTGTTGTTGATGACATGTTGGCATGCTCCTTCTGCGTAGTGGTAGAACGAAATACGAGTATTCTGATTCTGCTCAGCAACTCTCACTTTCATTTTGTAGAAGGAGAAGAAGGAGGAAGATTATAAATAGTTCAATTCGAAGGGAGAAAGAGAGGAGATTGCCTATAAACACGCATGTGGGGAAAAGATTTTCCCACCACCACCACAAAAAAACTCGAAAGGAAAAAGACTTTCTCTCAGAGTGAAGAGCAGAGCAGAGCAGAGAATAAAATGGATTTAGTTTAGGAAACTTTTCCTTCTTTAGTTTAATACTGGCAGAAGAGGCAGGGGATGCTCATCCTATCATTTTAGAAAACACTGCTTGGTTTTGATTTATAAAACACCATCCCTGATTGTTATTCAAAACTGAAGTTTAATTGTTTATAGATAATGTTTCCAATTGATCAGAATTTGGTTAAATTTTATATGAGTTTGTTTAAATTGTTACAGATTCTTGGACAAATTAACTGCTACAACTCTACTGGAACTCAATATGGAATNATTTGGTTAAATTTTATATGAGTTTGTTTAAATTGTTACAGATTCTTGGACAAATTAACTGCTACAACTCTACTGGAACTCAATATGGAATGGAAAAGGACTAATTCTCGTCCCTTCTTAACTTAAATATCCCATATCATTAGCAGCTTCCTCTACCCCCACCACCAAACCAATAAGAGTGGATGGATGAACTTTCACGAGGATTGTGGAGATTTTTCGAAAGAGAAAGTGAGAAGTGGAACCCAAGCCAAGAGAAGGAAGTCCATAAAAAAACCGAGGACATTAATCAATCAATCCTGATACGAACTGAGATATCGTAATGTCCGGGTTTCATCCACATCCATCCCCAAAGGCTGAATTAGCAATCGCAGAGGAGCAGCAGCAGTAGCAGCAAAAGAAAAAGATTCACGACCACTGTGAAGAGCTTTATGGAGAGAAGTTGTCGTTGCTGCTGTGATTGGATGTCAAGAGGGATTTCCCAACAGAACAGCACAACACATGAGATGGTCACAGTCACGAGAGTTTGTCTCATTTTACACCCTTTTTCTATCACACAATATTTAACTTGGCGATGGTAATGGTGATACGGAGAATGTGTTTTTTATTCTAGGTCTACCTCCACCACTACTGTATACTGAAGATCAACACAAGACTCTCAACATTTTCCTTAAAAACGCAGTTTATTTTTCACTGAAACTTTTCTGGGACTTATCTTTCCGTGCCTACCCTTCATTCACCGGCTCCTGTTTGCACAAAACAGCAACAAACAACTCTTTTTTTATCTTTAGTGTGGCAGCCAGCCAGCCAGTAAAAGGGGTTTACTTTTTTGGAAAATGAAGTCTCTTTTTACGACGAGATTAGCATAATTTTCAAACACTACTTATTTTTACTTTAAAAATTCAAAGATGGGAAGAAGAAGACCTCTTTGCTCTAAAATGCAAATAAATAACTTATATGTTAATTTTTAAAGTTATTTAAGATTTTTATGAACATTTTTATGTATGCTGTTGTGTAGATTAGAAATCAATTCAAGTACTTTCAACAAGTCAATTGTTAAATTACTTTAAACATTAAATAATGTTTGTACTTTGTACATTTGTATTGTAGCTTTGTTTAAAATAATTTGAAAATAATGAGAATATAAAAATGCTCAGATTAATGCATCTTTGGCCATCTTGTGTTCACTTCTCGAAATTTATAAGGGGAAAGAAAAGGACTTTCTTACTTGTTCATTGATGCACCACAGCATTTCGTTTGATTGCTTATGTATGCTATTACTTATTACTTTGTTCTTCTATTAATAAATAGAAATTCATTAGAAATGTACTTTCTGATTTATGCAAATATTTATGCAAATACGTTACATTCCACAACATATTACAAGTTATAAATATGTACATACAAATTGTAGGAAGAATTCTCTGGGTAAAGTCATTATCTATTTAGAAAGACTGTAAAAGACTACAACATTTTTATTTATGAGCATTAAAGTAATTATCAATAATACTTTTCTCTTTCGTTTTAATTTTAAAAGCAAAAAGCTTAATTAAAATTAAATAAATAAAATTAATTCCCAGGATTTACTTGCTTTCCATTTTAGACTTTAGTTTTACACATATTATGCACATTTTGTACAGATTGCATTCCCAAATACATTGAGACCATATTTATAGTTATTTTTACTAAATGCGGACTATCGAAATCGAATGCCCATTCTTTACAATCTCTTATATCAAACAATGCAAGAACAAGATACATCTATATCTTAAGATATTATCATGATCAATTATTTGTTACTGTTTTGGAAAACTTCAAATGAAAAACGGAAAAATTATTTAGTCTGCTTCTTGAATTCATTGAAGCCTTCGTTATTTTGGATTGATCATTAATTCCGTAATTAACCATGAAAGTAGGGAACCATCTAAATAATTGTGTACGTGATTCTGCTCAAAATTATGACTGATTGTAAGTAAAATAAAAAAAATAATGGAACGATTTAGGGCCAGTAAACCTAAATTATATTATGAACTTAAGATTAACCTGTGAAATTTTATATTCTCATTTTAAGTATTAGTATTAATCTGCTGTAGAAATCAATTTAATAACAATCTAATATAAAATTGTTCATGCTAGATAGTTATAAAATCAAATGTTTACAAATCATTTAGTTTATAATAGCATTATAAAAGAGAAATTACGGCAAGTCAAAAAATGAAAGCTGCACAGAAACAGAAGTATGTTTTGGCTCTGAAATTTTATTACTGTATACATTTACATTAATCTTAAAATTAAAAGTTTCCCAAACTAAAAAAAAAGTTCTATTTAAAGGCCAATTTAAAAAGATTTACAGATATACCTAATAGCAAGAAATAATTTCGCATACAATTTTATATTGATACAACTATCTATCGACGCCAGAATCTGTTGATAAGCAAATTTTACGTATTTAATATCTAATAATATTGGCGATATAGTTCAAATAAACACCATTGGTGATTAAATCTCGGAGAAATCTATTAATGAAGAAATTTCAAACCTTTTTAGATCTGATTCATAGCGAATTTTTTAAAATCTAAAATTCATTATATTGGTTTTGAAGACAAAGATAATAATTTCTCATTAAATTGACTTTAAAATTAGTAATTAATAGTGTATTTCTAGTAAATAGTTTAGGTATGTGAAAAGTAGAGTGTTTTTATAAAATGCAGAGATGCTTGCCTTCAAAACTATTTCGAAGTTCTTAATTTAAGATCATCATTCAGCATTCAAGGTAATTGTTAAAAAGATTAAAAACTGGAAAGTACAAAATGGTACAAATTAGTCGTAGTTTTACCAAGATAAAAAAATAAATTAAAGTGAAAGCAATAAAAATTGTAACATTTATTTTGCAAAGAAAATTTCACATATCTTTCACAGTTAAATGCTAGAAACATACATTTCTCCATCGTCTTGAGTTCCAAATCGAAAAGTTTGCCAAGTAATCATAAAAAAATCAAGGTTATAAAATAATATTTGCTTCTGCTCAAATATCCTTGTGAATAAAAGTAGCGATAATCAGCAACGGAAGAAGTTGTAGTAGTATCAGTAAATCATGCGAGGCAAAGTAATATCAAATCAATTATTTTCAATAAATTGTGGCTATAAATTGATTTTTCATCAAAAAGTATACGAAATGTTTATGATTTCTCTGATATACTCGCTTAATGAGTGATACTCTGTGTTAATTATTATTACTATTATATAAAGTAAATAAAAATTAGAATGCTCATTATTACACTTATAAATTAATTTCAAATTCGCAAAAGCAAATGAAATGCTTTTAATGTGTAGCAGCATGAGTATCTNCATTATTACACTTATAAATTAATTTCAAATTCGCAAAAGCAAATGAAATGCTTTTAATGTGTAGCAGCATAAGTATCTATTACAACTCAATGGCAACTCCTGTATCTAATGTTAAACATATCATGTGTTTCATAATTTTTTTCTGTCAGTATTTTAATTGATTTTGAAAAATTAATCATCCATCTATCAATAGTGCAGTGTGGTTGTTTCATGAACGGAACCGTCATCTGTGAATAAAAAGATACTTTAAATTAAAATGGAAATTTTCCGCGAATTTACGTACGTACAGTGTAGATTGTAATAATTTAATATCTTCAAAACTCTAACATTTAGTGCGTATTGTTACTGAAACTAAAACTAATTACAACCTATAAGACAAAATTGCCAATTTTTGCATGTTACAGCGTACGTAAAAGCAATAAAAGCGTCTATTCAACTACAAATAATAAAATTTTGTTAAATGATTAAATAGCTAGATTTACGAATCCTGAAGAAGGAATAAATCTGCAGAAGAGAACATTAATTATATTGTAAATATTTTGTTTCGCCATTTTAATTAATTTTATAAAATAAGCTAAAGCTTATTATTAAGTATTGCAATACAGTTTTAATACACCCTCCATTAATTACCTTTTTTTAAAAAAAGGTTGGAAACAACTTTTCTTGTTTTTAAAGATATAGGATCTTTCTTTATCTTCTTGTATTTTTCTTGAGGTTGTTTCTTGTTTCGCGACAAAATATGAAATCAAAACATTTTTATAATCGTAAATTGATGCATAATTATCTAATCTTGAACAATACAAGCAGAAGTCGATTTTTAAATAGCCTCTGATAGAGCCAGAGCTGCTGTTTATATTATAATCAACCGACTCTTATAATCATCATCATTATTGTCATCCTTAACATTATGTTCAAATGCAATCTAGTCATAAATGCACGTTCGTTTTACTGAATCGAATGACGTGTGTTGGTTACTAATAAATCCCTATCTACTAATTAAAATGAATTTAGGTATGTAAAAATAATTTCCGTATTTTTCAACTAGCCTTTGAACACACGCTAATAGGAATGATTGTCGATTCATTATCTGTTTCCTGTACTACTTTTTACATTACACAGTTATCGGGTTTAGGAGCAGGCAAAATCTATTAAACATGAAATTCACAATTTTATACGAATTTATATATTGACTTTGAGCCAAAAATAGTCTCGGATGAACGTTCAATTAAATTTTTTAATTAAATAAACCATTGAACAAATAGTATCACTGTGCTTTAAAAACATAAATCCAGTTTAAGTTTAAAAAACATTTTTCCAATTTGTAAATATTATATAAAAATATACAAAAGACAAGAAGTCCAAAAAAAAGCTTTTATATCATAAATGTGTCGATGAAGAATAAAACTACAAAACATAAAGCTGAATGGAGAATCTGCTAAACTACACAGAAAGTTGCGAAACAATCATTTTTTCTGCAGATTAAACTTCTACTACAAATAGACTGAAAGTTTTTCAGGAAAAGTTCACTGAAGAAAGCCGCAATTAATTGTTGATAATGACGAATAAGAGGTAACAGAGAGAGAAACACTAAAAAACTAGTAATTGTTGTTATAAAAAGTTGTATTAAATGTATCATTCCATTGTCATTTTTCTGGTGACAATTACTTTGGTGAAATCTGAATAAAGACTTGATAAAGAAAGTTCTATGCATATAGCTATTATTACTAGTAACACAAGTAAGCATGCTCGACGCAATCCTTTTTCGCCCTGTTGTTGTTACTTTTATTATGTAAGAAAGAGCAACGATAATGACAATTACAATATTCATATTACTATAAAAAGAATCGGAATTATTACAAAGAAAGAATGCGCATTTCAATGCTAATTTTTCTTGTCTTTTTTATTCCTTTTATTATTTGTATTATATCATTCCATTTATCGCATTTCCTTCTGGTATTCAGCATCAACTCAACAACACAACACAACTACTGTTTCATTGTTACCTTTATGATTATGTATTTGTATCTGTTCATTCCTTTCCGAACAAGGTGAATGAAAATTGGCCATTATTATTTTTTTATGAAGTTTTTGTTATTATATCATTTCGGCTTTTCACCAAGAAGGAAGAAAATTGCTGAGTCAACGTGAGTTTTTCTCTCTCTCTGTGAAGTGAATAGGGTGGTAAAATAGTTTATATGATTGTAAGAATGATGACGATGGTGTTTGGAGCTTCTGGCATTCTCGGTGGTGGTAAATTTTTAGAAGAAGGTGGTTACCAAATATTTCAAGGATTGATATTTTTTATATCCTTTGTATGGCGTTGCTAGTTTCATGTACTTTTTCCTTTGATTAGAATAATATTTTCTTCTATTCTTGTTCTTATTTTTCAAAATAAATTTCAAGTCAAACAACAGAACTGAAAATTATGATGTACTGGAAATGATAATGATGTCTCACTCGTCTTCAGTTGGAAAACATCTTTGTTAGTATTTATGATGATGTAATAGTAATTGTGGTCGTACGTTGCGATATTGAATAATATATTTTTTTAAAAAAGTTCATATCTTTTAAACTATTGGGAAGCGATTAATATTTTTATAGCTTTAATGGTGAATGCAATGCTTAGACCGACGGGGCAAGTTGGAACCTATGTTAATCAACGGGTCAACTAATGAAATAATTTTTGTACTGCTATCCAAATACACCTAAATTCTTACTTTTATGAATTCACAACTTTTCAACTCTGCAATCGATAATTTAGATACACCGGTGTAAAAATTCAAGTTATTCGAACAAACTAGCTTTTCTAAGCCTTTGTTTTAAAGATAATAACTTTTATCATCTGTGAATATTTCAATTTAATAGAAAACCTTTTGGTTGCAGGTTTAGTTACATTAGTTAACTTTTAGAATTGAAGAGGTCTCCTTTCAGAATGTCCATGTGCATTACATTGAAGTGCTTCTATTTCCGGATAAAGTAGTGAGCAAGAGTCTGGATCATAAAATTATTTATACAGAGGTAAACACTGCCTTGGAAGGCATGTAGGTAATCTTTACGATTAGTCATTACCACATCCTTCACAGAGTCACACACAATGAGCCTAATGAAAGTAGACCAAGACACAGTGTGACTTTTATTGCCATTACGAATTTGACAATGGGAGAACAAGAGAAACTAACGAATTTAGAGACTTCTCCACGCACACAATTCTTCCTCTCTCTATAAATGAATCTTCTACCCTTTCGATTCTTTCTTTCATTCTTTCCAAGTCCTCTTTTGCTACGTTTTCATCTTCTTCCCAATACCAATTCTTTTTATATTTATTCACTTCATTTCAATCAAAGAGAGAACGATAAAAATAGATTTTTGGGGAAAAGTGGCAAAAATTTTTTATTATCTTCCTTCCCTCCTAAGCATAACCTAATTCCCAAACGTAGTTACTATAAATGATTACTACTAACGAGTACTACTACCAACTACCAACCCGGAGTAATTTATCAAAAGGTCATTTCGTGGTGATTTGTCTCTGCGTGAGATCACTTTCTTAATTCGCTGGAGGTCTTCCTCTTTCACTCTCCTCAGCACTGTGAACTTACAGGGGCCATCCTCAAACGTAAATCATTTCTTCTTTTACGTGTCATTATGACTTTATAGATGGATCAAATTATTTTATGCTACATTATTCCATAGTAAAGCAACCTCACCCATACTTTTACACTATAGATGATTATTTAAGCTAGATTTTGTAAGTAAATCTTAAGTAACAATTTGAGCTAACTTCCGTCTACAGGAACCTACTGCGGATCCGTTTCCAGTAGAAGAAAAAATAAACCACACAGATTTGCTTTTACATGGTTATGGGGAGGATAATGTTCATCATCATCACTACCATCATCGTAATAATCATCGTTTGATTTTGCTACTAAACCTTTCTTCCTTACATTTCTAGTCATCTTTATTGTGTATTTATCAAATGAAATACGCATTAAAAATCAAACAATGTGCCCATGCAGGGCGCAAAAATGGATTCATCAGAGAAAAATGTTATTCAAGCTTAAAGCTTACGTACAGACTCTACTTGATTTCCCTTCCAATATTTGTTGATACGTAAGTAAAGTCGATCACGATCATAATTCCTTATTTTTTCAGTTTGCCTTTCTTTCAGACAAAAATTTCTTAGAGGATCATCATCATCATCATTGCCACTACTACTACTACTGCTGCTGCTGCTGCTGCTGCTGCTGCTGAACACTTTTGGCTACTTTTCAGAAAGATTAATGATTTTTGATACACATTCAAGAGGTAAAGATGTCGTTCCTCCTGCTGCTTTACTCTGTTTATCCGCTTTTGTGCTCACTTCAAAAAAATATCTTTTTTTAAAAAGATATTATGTATTATATTTTCTTCTTCCCAGTCAGTCAGTCAGCCCAACTCACACATGTACACAATGATGATGATGATGATTGGACGCTGGCAAGTAAAAACGGACATGTAAGTAAAAAGAAAAGAGAGAGAGAAAGAGAGAGAGAGGAATAGAATTTCATAAAGCTGCTACTACTCTACAGAAAAAGAATAAACTTTTGACAAGAAAAATGAAACGAGCAAGCGATATAGTACAGTAAATGGAATCAGAAGAGGAAGAAGAAGAAGAAGAAGAGAAAAAACGGGAATATTTTTTCTTCCTGTTGAATAACCATCAGGAGAATGATGACTGATGTGCAATATATTTTCGCCTTTCATGAATCAACTTGACTCGACTCGACTCACACATTGAAAAAGCCAAAGGAGCAATAGCAGTGAGTAAAAGTCTAGTCCGTTGAACAGAAGCAGGGCACAAAGAGACAGAAGAAAGGTAGGAGTTGCTCTTGTTATTGCTGATGTGATGCTGCTAAAGCTACTACTACTGCCCCTGTTGAAAAACGCATTTTTATTTACTATTCACAGAAATCACAAATGTATGGAAGAGTTGTGTGCGAGTGATATAATTTATGACCTTTTTGACTTCCTCTCACACTTTTGTCATTTATTAATAGATTGATTCATTCAGTGAGTGATAGGAAGGAGGAAAAGAAATCAGAAAAATGTTGCACTTTTAGATGGGCGAGAGGAGTGCTGGTCATTTGCATAATTTTAAGTTACATTGTGTTATGGGCTATTACTATGCCAATTCTCAAGATAGGATTGTATAAACTAATGTATGATTACCAACTTATTAACATCACAAATATTGATGGATCTTCAATTATAAAATATAAATAACTCTAAAATAATTTTACTGACGTATACATGCTAATGTTTTTTAAAGCTTGTGGGGCAAGCTGAAGCATCACTTGTTATACACAACTGCAACATTCAAACGCAAAGTAAGACATGCTTCTCTTTAGACAGGCAGCCAAGTACAAATTCTTATAAGCAGTAAAAATTTTTAATGATCTGTATCATTGCCAAGTGACAAGTGGTGGTGGTTTTCAATCAGGGAATACGAGGAAAAGATGAAACGATCCTTGATTACTACTGCAAGATGGTGGCTTCTGTTGCTTTACTGTAATGATGGTTGCAGTATGTAATATGGTAATGATATTGATATGACTGACTTGAATGACAAGGCAAAGTAAGATTAGTAATCTGTATGCATGAAGCAATGTTGGTGAATAATCTTGGCAGTGTGACAAGGGACATATAAAATTGAGATTAAAATTGAAATTGGGAGAATGAAAGAAGGAAAGAAAGTATCAAACAACTGCTCTACTCCCACCAAATTTGTTTCCCATTAGTGGGCATGTAATAATGAAATGATTTCCTGGAAACTGTACTGTTGGAGGCTTGGTACGTGTTACAATTGTTTGTAATATATATCGTCTACAGGGAATTTCACATCTAATTATAAATTATTGTAAGATTTATATAAACATTAACTGTCGACATTGTAGCAAAACATTTAAATCTTTACCGAACCCACATCAAATTTTGTGAACAAAATATTATTTGTAGTTTTGCAAAGATGCATAACATTTCAATTATTGCTCTCTCCTTTAAATTAAACTTTTTTTGGCAAATTTTCTTTTGAAATAATAAAAGTTTTCAAAATATTTCTCCTGCTTTCACTCCAACAGTTGATTAAATGATAGACGTTCACAAATTAGATTATTGTGCTAGAAGTCTTGTGAAAACAGCAGCAACCGTAGCAGAAAGCATCAAAAGTTGAAAAGAAATTTGTTGCTCTAACTCTCGTAGTAGAATTTTCACTTGAGCGAGTAATTTTTTAAACTTCAATAAAGTTGTTTTTGTTCTTTCTTCGCTCAGAAATATTACTGGAAGGTCCGCAGCTGTAAAAAAGAAAAAAAGAAAAGCAACTGACTGCTGATGGAAACAAAATACGAAAAAGAAAGAAAGAAAAACTTGGACTTTGGAAAGTAAAGTTTGCTTCTTTTTGTTTTTCTTCCTCCTATTTTCATCTAATATAATTTCATATCCAATTTTTCTCTTAGCAAACCAAATGCAATGGTGCGGCGGTGAGGGTGGTGGTGGTGGTGAGGTGGTGTTGGCGTTATTACCAAGAACTTGAAGTTGTGCACAACATAGCAGCAGCAGCAACAGAAGCAGCAGCAGCTGCTGCTTTCTTCTCCTTCTCACTCTTTCCTGAAGTCTGAAGTGAAGTATGTAGTCCTCATTTCCGCGTAACAATTTTCTTTCATCTTGAAGTTTTTTTTGGTGGCGGTGGTGGTTCGGATTCTTATTATTCCATAATACGAAATACGATACTACTTTGCTCCTTCCTGGAAGAGATATACTTAACGAGAGAGTCATATTATTATTATGATTATGAATGTAGGGTAAACATGAATGCTGCTGTTGTTGCAGTTTTCAAATATATTTACGTAATAGTAGTAGTACCTATAATAGATATTATGTGTGTGTACTGTAGTGTGTGTGTGTACACAAGCCAAGGAAATGGACGCCAGTTGCTGTGTTTCATAAAGAGGGGAAAATTTTCTCATAAAGTGTGAGAAATGGACAATGATTAATCGTTTCTTGTCCCGTTGATGGCTGAATTATTCTGCTCAAGTTGTTACTTCTTCTTCTTCTTCTTTTGGCATCATCATCATCAGCAACAGCAGCAGCAGCAACATCATCTCCTCATCGACGAAGTCGTCGTGTGCCTTCTTCTTCTTCTTCTGCTTCTTCCACTTTTTCTTTATTCATTCTGAAAGAAAAAAACTTCACTTCTAGAAAAAAAAGTTATACTTTTCTTGTGGAGGAGAGAAGAAGTGGAAGTGCCTTTAATCGCAAGAGTTACCGTCACATCATGGCACGGCACTTCAAATGTCTGCTGATCTATATTATATCAAAAATAAAATAATAATAAAAAAGTGGCAACTATAACGAGATGTGAGTGAGTGAGTGAGTCATAAAAAACTGAAAACCTCTTTGACTTTTTGTGTAGTACCTTCTCTTCTCAAAACTATCTTAAAAACATTTTTAAAAATAAGGTTTTACTCTAAATTGTGAAATAGTTAAAAATAAAATATTTTTGGCTTTTCTTTTGTAAAATACTTTAAATTGCAAATTTTTTACGTAACGAATTGGTTGACTGTTTTTATTTTAATGAAATCGTTTTTGTTTTTTGTTAAATTTATTTTTTAAAAAAATTGATCTAAAATTTGTGTATTCAGCTTTCAGTTTGTACTGTTGTGTTGTTTGTCGTCATCCAAAATTTTAAAATGAGTTGCCAACTGCTATTTTGTTAGGTTGTTCAAATTTTCCACTTTTAACTTCCATAGAAAATCAGTCAGTCCTTTTTTTCAGTTCCTCTTCTCTCTCCACCCTAAGCATTTATTTTTCAGGGTTGATTGACATGAAGGCGATACTTATGAAATGATGATGATGATGATGATGAAGAAGAATGAAGAGCTAGCTCGTCGTCGTCGTTGTCGTGTGATCGTGATGTGATCCCATATTGCATTGCCTGCCCAGGCAAGTCAACTCAAAGCAAAGGCAAAGGCAACGAATTTTGAAAATGGTTGAGTGAGCTGAAGATGAACAACTAAATACTAAAAAGAGAGAGAGAGAAAAGGAAAAGAGAGAATGGCACATGAATGGAGTCTATACAGCAGATCAACAACAAAATGGAAAATGGCCTAAAAAATTGTAAATGGTGAAGGTAGCAGCGGCAGCAGCAGCCTTTTGCAGTGCACTTTGTTTAGTTGAGTTTGAATTGAGAACGAAATGTGAGGATGACAAGCGACTGGATGGACAAGGCAGGCGGAATAGAAGGAAGGCCTATCAACTGATGCATAAACTTTTCTCTTTTTTATTTTATACAGAAAATGGAACCCTATTAAGTAATATAAGGATTTGTATGAGGTAAAAGTGTTTGTATGAATGAATGAATATTATTTCAGTTTTTGTTTGTAACAAAAATAAATACGTGCTGCTATACTGCTGCTCTTTTTTAAGTTAAGATGGAAAAGAGAGAAACAGAGAATGGCACCAGAAATAACAGAAAAAAAGAGATTTTTCGGATTGGACGCAACGTTGTTGTTGTCGTTGTTTGTTACATTACATTGTTGTTGCCTCTCATCTGCCTTCGCTTATTGTAAGGAGAAAGGAAGAAAGAGAGACAGACAAGAATAAAAACTACTTTTACACAGGACGTGTTTTTCAGAGAGAAAAGATGGGAATTATGTGAAGAGAAAAGAAGAGTAGATCAACTCAACTGTATGAGAAGGAGAGAAAGAAAGGGAGAAAGAGAGAGAGAGAGAGGATACGACTACGACGTAGGAAAGAAGTGAAGTACAAGTGGATGGACTCTTTGAGTGGATAGACGATGATAGATTATTCTTTTTTGGACAGAAAACTCTCTATTTGCTGTCTATATTATGTCCGTCAACGGAACTTTAACTCACATGTGAAAGCAAGGGTCCAGTCTACTGAAGTTGATAGCGTGCCAGCTAGTCAGTTACTTTGCTGTACGCTCTCTCTTTTTTTGTTTTTTTTTTGTAAAAAAACATCAAACGAAAAAAGACATCGCTTCGGAACGGCAGTTGGAAGTACCAAAAAAGGAGCAGCTTTTTAGAGAAAATGGAAATACGGAAATAACAGAACGGTCCATTGGAAGATTCATTCCAACCGTCTATTTTAAAATTTTAAAAAATCATTTAGGCTAGATGAGGCTATTCGTTATAATTTTAATGTTAAGCGACAAAATATTTTTGGCTGGGATACTTATATTCGAAGCAGAGCAGATAGCGTTTAGCAATAAAATTTCGATGCAATTCTAATAAATAGTAATGTAGAATATAACACCGTTTTGTAGATTGCAGTATTAAAATGTACCTAGATGGAATATATTCATTTTACATAAATTTTACATACAATATTTTCTGCAATGATTTTATCCACTAACATCATGCATATCACATCACATCATCAGAATCCTTGCGGGATAAACGTCCTCCTGCGATCCTAGAGAGTAAAAAATACACACGCTTCGCCCATCAACTTCATTGGTTTCGTTCTTTTATAAGCATCATTGATGTAATGCCAGTATGAAATGAAGAATGTATGCAATGCATGATGCATAATGTGTGGCTTTATTTGAAGGTATTAAAGGTAGTTGAGTTTAGAAGAACGGCAGACGGAAGGAGAAAGAGAACAGATGTGATAAATGGAAGTTTGAATTGATTTGAATTTTCTGACAGTGCATATTCATGATTTCCACAGAGAATTCTTTTTCTCTTGGAAAATACCTGATGGATGGACAGCTAATAAGCAAAATTGCTTTTCCAGCTTAATGTAACATCAACATCAAAACTTGACGAACTGAGGTACCACATATCTATGGGCTTAATAGCAACGAAAATTTGTAAATTTTATTGTAAAGCCGCGAACCTAATCATAAACTAATGTTTTGTTGTTTCGCCAGCTCTATTAACACATCTACAAGTTTTGCTTTGTTTTATTGCTCAGAGAACTAAATATTAATATTTTGCTCTTACATTTAATCTTTGCTGTAGTGTAGTATATCAATCCATTCCATTTGCAAATTGGAAGTTCTTCCTCCTTCCTCGTAAAAGTAGCTGAAATCAAAATCAGACACATGTCCATTCTCTAAACAGACGTGTTCTGTTCTGTTTGTTATACGTTTACAAAAGTAAGAGTTGCAAGTTGCGATAGATGTTTAGTTTTGATGAAATCAGAATCAGAAACTACAAAATATTATCCATCGACTAAAATTCTAATTTTCGGGAAAACCACCACCACCACTACCACCGCACAGCTATCAACTTTTCAATCTCCTCATTGGCTGTTCCCACTTTCAAACTGCAATGGCAGTTTCAGATTTTAGGTAGAGAGAAGTAAGTCCGTTTTTGGTTTACATGATGAGGAAAAGAGATGAAAGAGAAGAGAGAGTGGGAAAAAGAGAGGAATTTTGTTTTTTGAGAAGATGTGCATATGTGCACCACCATAATAGAAGTAATCTTCTTTCGAGCATAAGTTTGGGAAGACTTCATGCAGTGTTTCGAAAAACATGATTGGCACACCCTCCCTCCTTCTCTTTCCATCCTTCCTGAAGTTTTTTTCCTTCATCTTTTCATAATAATCAGTGCAGCTAAAAGAGCTGGGAAAAGAAGAAGAAGATTAGGAATATAATACCGAAATGAAATGCAATGGCCTAGAACATTCTACTGCTGCTGCTGCCATTATTTTTTCTAATATTTTTACATCTGCATCTCTCGCTTCTCACTTCTCCCTTAAAAACTAAAATTTTGAGTATCATCCTCTTTCCTCATCTTCTTCTCTGTCGTCATCTTCATCACATCACACAGGGGCTGGGAAATCCACATCCACCACCATCACCTTCTCTTCTTTTTCTACTTTACCATTATCGTCATTATCATTCTAGTTTACTACCTCACAGCTAAAAAGTTAAAAAAAAAAGAAAAAAAGAAAACCACACACATACACAGATTGCTGCATTGCGTTGCTTTGCTTCGTATTTTTTAAAGAAAAGGAATGGCATTTTATTTTTCTTCTTCTGCATTCACGGCTGAGTAGGGATAGCTGATGACGAGTTCTGACAGTTCGACGGATGAAGAGAGAGAAAGAGAAAAGAAAAAAGATTCTTTTTTAAAAAAATCCGATCCGATCCTTTATAAAGCCCTTTTGGATTTAAATCCAACGAAATAGGGCTCAAAGGCTGAAAACTGAAAATTTCCAGACAGGGAGCGAGAGGCAGAGAGAGGGAGTAGTGAAGTGAATCTCCAAGCTCCAATCTCCATGGATGGAAGGATGGAAGGTATGTAAAAAAAAGTAGAGAAGAGAAGGAATAAGCTTTTTATACCCTTTCTCCTCTTCTTCTTTTTCGTCTCGCTCAACTGCACTGCATGCACACCACAACCTACAGCAACAAAGATTACATTGGAGCTCAAAAATTTAAAGAAAGAAAGAAAGGATTATCGATGGAGATAAAATAATATTATTGTGTTGTATCTAGTATTTATTTATTAATAAAATTGAAAAAAGTAATAATAGAAACCTTCATGAAAAAAAAAACTTATATTCATGCTCAGCAGGAGAATGAAAATTGTTAAAAATCAAAATGACAGATAATATGAGAAAAATCAAAATTTTAAAAAAGTGAAAGTAAGAAGTTAGAAAGTGATCTAAATAATGGGTATCATAAGATGTAAAATATATTTTATTAAATCGTCTAATCTAACAAATTTTTAAAAATTCACCAAATTTACCAAATCCGAATCGGCCCTAACTTTAACAAACAGCAAAAATCCATGAGAGCAAAAAACAACGTTTGCATCTGACGACGACGATGATGACATTGATGAGGCTGAGGCTGTTGTGCTGATATTGATGATGATTATGATGATTAGAGAAAAAGTAGCAGAGCAGTTGCATTTGTAGCGAAAACTTCACATCAACATCGACGCGACGCGACGAGAAGAAGACCTAGAGAAGAGGAAAGAGCGAACACTTGCTTTTTGTTGGACGTGAACATGATGAAAAAAAAATTTGGTGGCAGAAAGAAATCCATTAATCAGACTATCGAATAATCCACTGACACAAATAAGCACCCCTTGGCCCTAGAGGCCCATTGTGAGCCTCCCGCTGTGACCCGTGTGCATAATTCCTTTACTTTCTCAAAATAATCACGCATGATGATGAGGATGATGAGGATAATATGCTTTTATGTATGCATTGCTGCTCACTTACTATTTGGTTGTTGTTATTAAAGTCTCCACGCATTTTTCTCATCCATAGTAGTAAAAATATTATTATTAAGCTAATTCGTTTTTCAGTTAGTAAGCAGAAGCAGCAGCAGCAGTAGTAGTAGTCGGATGGATGGAATTCTAAAAGTTGTTTGTAACCTTAAAGCAAAAATGTAGAAGCAAAAGCAAAAAAGGAAAAGCCGGCTATAGTAAAAAGAGAACCTTTTGCTGCTGCTGTTGTTGTTTTGTTGCTGTTGTTGTTCCTGTTCAACCTTTTGTATGGATGTCTACTTCTACTCCTTTCAATTCAATAAAATACAAAGCTGTCTGATTCTTGGGCTTGATACAATGTTATAGTATAGCAATAGTAGTAGTGTTTCATATTTCTTTTTTCCTTTGCTTTTTCTCCTTTCTTCCTTCCTTACTTCCCTTTCAAATATTTTATCCTACTTGAGCTGATTGTGAGTGCTATTATATTAAATATTATATCCCGCGTTATTTTTTACTACTAGCAAGTAACAAAAATATAGCAGTTTATTCATGTATGCATGCAGCTATTTATTTATTTGGATATTGCAGTTTTGAACATATTTCGATATTTTCTGTGTCGATGTTGTTATAGATGAATTATGATGATAGAATAGAGGAAAAGAAAAGCAGACGAGTAGAGAAAAGAAAAAAACAGCAAAACTTTTTTATCGCAG
>JAHZNJ010000797.1:0-11196 GCA_027744475.1 Lepidocyrtus cf. sotoi NNG-2020 | reverse complement strand
ATGTCGGTGAGTAAAAAATGGGTTTGATTGATAATGCTTGCTCCAGCGTCGGGGTTGTGTTGCGTGTGGTTCATTTGTATGGTTATTGTCTAACCCGGCTTTTCTAGTAGTCTAGTCAGACGCATTATAAAAAGGAAAGCGAAAAGGACTAGCGCAAGGTTGATCTTATGTAATACAGTGCAATATAAATGTTATATGAACAAAGAACGTAAATTGTTAAAAATTAAAGTTATTTTGTATTATTGCCAAATGTTTTTATTTGTCCAAATACTGCATCGTATAAAAAATAATTTAGAATCTTAGACTAGGGGAGGATTTTTTAAGGTACTGGAGTACATTTTGATAATTTTGGGGGTTGAAAAAGTCTAGTAGGGTGGGTTAAAATAGTTTAACCGATGATGGTTGGGTGAGCAACTCCGACAGCCAATGGGCTGATAGCTGGGCCCTGCATAAAAATCAAAACCAAAATGGTTAAAACATAGTTCATGCAACACAATGCTTCCAGTGATGGTAAGCTTCCAAAAATTGATAATGACTTACAGCAACGACGGTGCGGGTGAGAACTGGGGAAGCGACAGCGATGGGGGCGGCAACGGTGCGCACAAGGGGTTGAGCGATAGCAACTGGCGCAGCACGGAGAACTGGAGCGTGAAGCACTGGAGCGTGGGCCACAGCGATAGGAGCTGGAGCAGCAAGAAGAGTTGGGGCCAAGACTCCAGCGGAGGCGGTGGCAATGATAGCAGCAAAGACAACAAGGGCCTGTGAATTAATAAATGCCACAAATTATAGTAAATTAGTCAAAATTTTCAACCTCCGATTGAATTGTCCAAGATATCCAGCGTATAAGCTAAAGAAGGGCACCACAAGATAACGTTCCAAAATTTGTCTTGTTCGGAAACTTACTTGCATGTTGATTAAGTTTGGGGTTTGTGATGAAATCACAGAAGAGATTTGTAAAGAGAGTTAGAAGTGAAGCTTGGAAGAGCTAGAGAGTGAATGATACTTTTTGGAGAACCGTTAGTCCTTTTTATACTAACTGGAATATTATCAAAGGAATCAGCTTTTCAGCGGCATAATATTAGTCTAGGCAATTGTAGCATAACGCCACAACAGCAGCCACGCATAAATGGACATTATCGTTTATCATAAGACGACGCTTGCATGGATGGATGTAAAGAATCCTCTGCCAAACAGGAAAAAATCGTTCTCATATCAAAATACAATATAGGGTCATATAAGGAACAAAAAATGCAGCTGCAAACACGAATATGCCATGTGACAAAGATGCTTTTGCTGCTGACTTCCTTTATGATAGATTAATAAGGAAACTTAAGGACGCTCGGTAAACTTATTGCCGTAATATGATATGATAATGATGCTGATGTGATGGTGGTGGTGGCGATGGATGATGATATTGATGAAGATGTTTGTGGAGGGACACCTTCAGTTTTTTCTAGTTTTTAGTTGCTCTACGCGGTAACGCTTTAGACTAGTTTTCTGCATAAAGTTTAGCGTCTGTAGACTCTTAACTTCTCAGCTGTTTGCGGTGGGATGCCAAGGCGCATTCTACCACAGCAGCGTTTTTGGCTACTTATCAACTAAATTGGAGAAGGCGAAGGTGTGCTGCAGAGAGAGCTCATCAATAGCCATCTTCTTACCAGGGGCCAGTGAGAAGGTATTCCAAGACGTATTTCTGACGGACGTTGCTGTTGCTCTTTGTTTGAACAGAATTCATGCATATAAATTAGTATAATCAGTTAAAGAAAAAAAAATCAGGCAAACGCCAGTAGACCTGAGCGAGTTAATGATAAGCGACTTTTTTGTGTCCTTCCTCCATCAATCGAATCAAGCAGTAACAAAGTTGTGGTGATTTGGTGTTGTGCGATACAGCTCTATACTATACATAAATTAATTAATTGTAATTCATTAGCAATGCGCATGATACCATTTTAAGGTGACCACCAACATTAATTACTACAACTAAAGTGATTTCTTTAATTTTTGGCATCTTCATTTTTTTCTTCCTTAATTTTCTTGACCTGGTAAGGTAGGTAGCTGAAAACACATGCTGCGGTGTAATGATGATGATGACTGTAGGGTTGGCGAAGAAAGACAGCCTAATTGATTAGATAATCAACAACGGACAACTTGCTAATTCTTTTCCTGTGTAGAAGAGTTGACTTTGCCATTTTGCATTAAAAGTAATTCTGTCGGGTCAGGTTTACGATGGTTTTGACCTTTACGTTACGACTTATTTACAACAATTGCTGCGCATTATAATTTATGATTGACTTTGATAGGCGATGATGATGCTAGAATTCAAGTTAAGGCACCATAATCTCAAATAGGGTAAAACGGTTACCCATGTCATGTTATTGTTTTTTTTGGTGACGACGACTGGTGGCCACAAGCATAAGCCACACACATGACACATGTAAAATTAAAGCAAAAAAATCCATCCAAAAGTGTTTTTTACTTCTTCTTATCATATAAACATTCATTTCATTATTCAAGGTTCTGATTTAATTTTCCATTAAATTAAATTCTTTGACATAAAAGCCATCTTAGTACTGCCGCCGTATAATAGCCAAAACCCGATTAACAATGATGATCAAGATCATGATTTTGACCACTTTTCATAGACTATTTTATAAAACTTTTTTTCAGGAAACTGGCTTCTGCTGGAAATTGGAAAGAATGAAATAATGAGCGAACCAGCCCACCTCTCTGGCTGACATTGACATTGATTTTGGCTGTAAGGATATTATGAGATAATAATATGATGATTGTAATCATCATTGTTTTCCATAATTATTGTGTATTTTTTTTATTTCGCAAACATTTTTTTTCATTCAGGAAATATCCGGTCTTGTACTGCTATACTGGCCCACACATCCTTTCCTTTTTTGCTGCTGTATTGTATTGCGAAATGCCAATTTAATCTTCATACAATAAATTTAAGAATTGGAGGTCTTTGCCATGATTAAATTTGCATAAGCAGTTACCAAAAATATCCGTAAAACTGCATTCCACCCTACAACAAGCCAAATCAGCATTATCATCATCATCCTCATTAAAAACTATAAACCACTCAGACAAATTCAACAACGACACCAAAATAGAAAGACAGACAGCGGAAAGGAAATCTCAATGAAACTCACTTTTTACAATTACAGAACTGACCAAGAAAACTCACACGAACGACTGACTTGAACATGCAAAAGTCGTGGTGGTGGAGTGTACAACAAAGTTTCTTTTCCTTCTTCTTTTTTTACTGCGTGAACTTCAACTTCATCTTGTTCAGATTTAGCAACAAAGCGTATACAACGTAAGTAAGCGTTAGCGTCATCATCATCATCGTCATTGTTAGACCTTGATCATTGTCACAGAACAGCTGAAGTAGTAAGAAATATGAATGCGCTCGTCGACGACGACAACGATGATGGTGATGCGAGGATGAATATCTATTAAAAATTTATTGGATAAGTAGATAAGTGAGACTATTACAAAATTTTCAGGCACTGTTACAGATTATAATTTACTTTGTTGAGAATAAATTATTCTCTGCATTGTCAATTATTGTCAATTGTCAAGTCAAATCAAATGACAAAAAATCGAAGCATGCATGCAATCCGATCAAGAAAAAAGAGATTAAGATAAAGTAATCATCATTATCATTGCATTATTAACAAACAACATGCACCTTGTCTTATTATACCTTGCCAAATTTTGTTTGAGGAAGTTTTATTATCACTCACTTGTTAAAGAATCAAACTTTTGCATTAATTTATTTTTAAGCCTACTAAAGTGGGCCCACGCACGCATCATATCATAGACATTTACCGTGATACTGAAACGAGTGCTGGATATTTGTTTATTGACAAATTATCAAGGAAGTAAATTTTACCAATAATATGAATGCAAGCGAATCAACTTTAGAAATAAATTCTCGCAATAAAATACTTATAATTACAACTTATCAATCATATGTACAGTCGAAAAAACTTGACTGATGATGCAGCAGATTTTGAATTATCAAAAATATTATTTTCATCTTCTTTGTGAATGAAGTAAAGCCGAAGCTAATCGAAAGATGTTAAGAAAAACCCCATCTGAGTTGTTCGACAAGAATCTTAACAACTTTGCAAAATCACAAATCACGACATGCACATCATCTCATCATCATCCATATCGCAAGCGTTTTGTTGTTTTTATTATTGTGTTGTTTTGTTATTGTTGATGATTATGATAAAGGAGATCTTTCCACAAGAGCTGTAAATAATGAATGACCACACGCTAGAATTTGATCTTGTTCTTTTGTGAATAGCTTTTAGCATTTTATTTCTCATTCTCATCTACATTTTTTGCTTTAGTTTTTTGCTCAAGCTTTTGTTGGACCTCGTCATCAGGTTCTACATGATTATTACAATAATATTACAAAAATGAATAAAAAGAGTGAAGGAGCAATGTCAATGTCATTCTAGTAAATTAAAACGGCATTGCAGAGATTTTTGTTTGGTATCATCCGCAAAAACAAAAGCAAAGATTTATCGTATTCTTTTATTTTGCTATAATATCTTGTTGTTTGAGAAATACATAATATTATTCCGTTGATGGCGATGATTAATTAGAAAGACTAAAGAGTACCTACCTACGCATGTGGGTTTTTTTGCACAAATCGTTTCTCATTTGTAATTAAAGTTAACTCATTAAACGAGTGCTGTAAATATTACGCATGAAGTCACAGTCGCATTGCTACTTCTTAGCCATTCTCATGAATAATATGAATTAAAATTAAAACTCGTCTAGCCGAGTTAGTACCATCATTGTTTTAGCCCTTTCTGGTTACCTTCTTTGGAGCAACAAGACTGAATTGACGTCAAAAAGAAAGGAATAACGGTACTTGGCATAATAATTGTCCACATGGAAAGAAATGTACTTGTTTGCAAAGTCGACTACTTCATGTTTTGGTAAAATATTCTGAAACAGAACAACACAATTCATGTGCATGCTGGATAAAAACGACAATAACAAGCGTAAAATTTTGTCTTCTACGCAGTAATGTAAGTTTAAAAATTCAATAGTGGTTTTTAATTGCAAAGTAACCAATGACATTCATCATCATTACCATGAGCTTATTAGACAAATACAGACCAAAAACCCTGTATTCAATTAAATTCGCAATAGTTATATGCGAAACTTTAAAAAATCTGTAATTTTTAAAATTCTTTTCATCATAAAAAATTTCAAGCATAAAAAATTCAAAGTAATTCTCAAACTATGCCAAAATGCCATGCTGTTCATGTTGCTATTGCCGCTGCTGTTGCTGTAAATGTTGTTGTTCCAAAAAGAAACCTGAGGAAGCGCCGTCATTAGCCGACACTGAAGATATCCAGCTTGCACTTGCATACATTTCAAAGGACGATGATGGGGGAGGAGACAGTCTTCTTCGAGAGTCTTCATCTATTTTAAATTATAATGGGACTGGTACTATAGCTCCTACTCCCAGTATGCCAATTACGTGTAATATAGCAGTTTATGAAGGTACACAATAATTTCATTCCATGAAAAACCCAATGTTTAAAAATGATATGAAACCCTCACAGATTCCCATTTTTCATTAATGTTTTTACTGTTGCTTAAAATTTCAAGAATAGATTACGACATCTCAT
This sequence comes from Lepidocyrtus cf. sotoi NNG-2020, assembly GCA_027744475.1. Lineage (NCBI taxonomy): Eukaryota > Metazoa > Arthropoda > Collembola > Entomobryomorpha > Entomobryidae > Lepidocyrtus > Lepidocyrtus cf. sotoi NNG-2020. Next base: position 5,524 of record JAHZNJ010000797.1, on the reverse strand, counting down.
TTAACAATTTGCTTTTGGAGGCTGAGGCTGCAATCGAGAAGGAAATCTTACCTGAACGAATCGACGAGTACTACATTCCACTACGGAAAAATTAGGAGGGAAACCGCCAGGGCTAAAAAGACTTTGGCTGATAAGTTTCCTGCTGTCGGGAAACGTTTTAATAGGATTGGATTGCCATTAAAAGTATATAATGAGCCATCATCACCGTGCACCAACTTCATAAAGTGTATTATTTATTTTACAAAACTTGATTTAATTTTTTGTTGTTAGATGGGATCATTTCAATGGTTTGTGAATGGATATAAAGATGCTATTGAGTGGATTGAGTATTTTGAAGAGAGTCAGTTACCTCCGTCAGATAAATATGAATTCCAGTTGGAGTTTGAAAGATTGGTTATATTAGACTACATTATACGAAATACAGACAGAGGAAATGATAATTGGTTGATAAAATACAATGCAAGGGATGTTGACAGAGGAATTCCAGTTGATGGGGTTAGCAGCTTTAACTTATTTATGATCTTCTTCTTTGTCCTTTTTAACAGGGTATAAAATTAACCAGGTATAAACTAAACCTTTTTTGTTTCAGTTTGCCCCATCTGCAAGCACTGAAGGTGATCGAAGGGTAATTAAAATCGCAGCAATCGATAACGGTCTTGCATTTCCCTTTAAGCATCCCAACGAGTGGNCTTTTTAACAGGGTATAAAATTAACCAGGTATAAACTAAACCTTTTTTGTTTCAGTTTGCCCCATCTGCAAGCACTGAAGGTGATCGAAGGGTAATTAAAATCGCAGCAATCGATAACGGTCTTGCATTTCCCTTTAAGCATCCCAACGAGTGGCGAACATACCCTTTTCGGTGGGCGAGGCTTCCAATGGCAAAAATCCCGTTTAGTACAGACACTAGAGACAAATTCCTTCCAATGTTCACGAATATTACCTTCATTGAAGAATTGTGCAGTGATCTCTACTATTTATTTAGTGTAAGGGGTGAATAGTGCAAAAAATAGTACCATTACAAAATATGGTGCAATTCTGAAGCTTTAAAAAATACAATTTGAATGTGTTTTAATTTTTTTACAGTTGGCCAAACATTTTCAACGAACGATCTTTGAGAAGCAGATGGCAGTCATGAGAGGACAAATCCTTAATCTGGCAAACGCACTTAGAGACTTAAAAAGCCCTTTTCAATTGACGCAAATGACCCCAGTGGTAATCATGAGGAAAACAAGCTACCCTTCGGCGTCACCCAGACATCAGGCTACCTCAATACATGAAGTAACGTCATCTTTAAAATTAGAAAATGTGATGAGAATATCTCCTTCCAATACACTCGTGTTCGACAGTGAAGAATACAAGACACAAGTTTCTCATGAAAATCCACTCTTTTCAGCGTGGTAGTAATGGATGTTAGTTTTTTTTACCAAAATACAATAAAGCAATAAAAAATCTTTTGTGATGCTGATGTGGCTAAAATGCAATAAAACGATAAACATCACCATTTTATTCAATTAACATAATACCCACTGACCAGTAGTGTCTAACCACATCCGTTTCATTTCCTCCTTACCTCCATACATAAATATACATTATACATACGCATAATAGCGGCAAGACATGATAATTGCGATGGTTTTCTCACTTTTGCTATGTACTGCACTGTTGAATATATTTTCCATGGATACATTTCTCGTTTCTGTATTCTTCCCTACTTTCTATTTACTCCCTCCCCTCCCAATCTGAAAAAATATCGACAAAGCAATTTTATCAACACAATTTTTGTAATTCTGGAATATCCAGCAGCAGCAGAGTAAAAGTAGTAGTGGCTATCGTGTACTGCTGTCTTGAATTTTTCCTCCAGTCCTGTACTAGCAAGAGACCCCTCCTCCATTTAGTGCATATAGTACCAGATTTTTAAAGAAAAGTAATTAAACTTTTTAACCAATTTCAATTAAAAAGAGGTGAAGCAAGATGACGACAACCATGTGGGGGAAAATGTACGACCTTCGAGCTCCATACAATGTCCGAGGAGGAGAGATAGCCTGCCTCCGAGTGGTCCGTGGCTTTTCACGTGAATCCTGGCAGAAGAGCACGATCACAGACTGTCCACCCAGAGCCTGCTCGACTTGTCCCAGGTGCCCGAAGCCAACCCTGTTCCGATAAGTGCTACGATCGTGGAGAGTTTCCGATGCTTATGGACCAGAACAGTGGAGGGAAAAGGATCCACTGGAAGGTGCCTCCAGAAACGTTGGACTACCATCACTATTTGCCATTGTTCTTCGAGGGACTGAGGGAAACGGAACATCCTTACGCGTTCTTTGCCAGGCAAGGGATTGAGGACATGCTGAAAGCTGGTTGTGATAAGGTCTTGCCTACTGTACCGCATCTCATTCGTCCAATTAGAGGTAAACATTATACATAATTCTAATTCCAACTACGTTTATTTCTGAAACGATAATTATTAAATGGAATTGTCGAAAATAATTGTAAAAAAATCTTTTTGTGCATTTACAGAAGCACTCAATACAAGATGTCCGCAGATTCTCCGACTAACTTTGATCGCGATTCAGCAATTAGTGGTCTGCGCTGCAAAAATTGGCGAAGCTCTTGTGCCCTACTACCGACAGATCTTACCCGTGTTGAACATTTTTAGAAATAAGAATAGTAAGTCACGAACAAAACCTATTCATTTTATTCTACGTCTATGTGCGCATTAAATTATTTTTTAAAAGAGTTGAGCTTAACTAACTTTGATTTGGTCTTGTATTCTTTAACAGTTAACCTCGGCGATGAAATCGAATACGGCCAGTACAAGCGTGAAAATATCGGAGACTTGATTCAAGAGACTTTGGAGCTGCTTGAGCGTTACGGTGGAGAAGATGCATTCATCAACATCAAGTACATGATACCAACCTACGAGTCCGTTGTTCTCAACTAAACCAAGCCATCATCGTCATCAAAACATCATCATTCATCATTACGTGATCGATTAATAAATGGAAGAAGCAAGCGCTACAATCAATTTTGTAATCAATAGTTGTGTGATGGCAATCATTTATTTTGAATTCTCTCTCTCTCTCTCTCTTCTTCTCTTAAACACATTTTGCTTGCGACGAATATTTAAAAACCAAAAAAAACATTGTACTACGATAATAATCGAGCACTGTCTCAATTTTTAATTATTGTTATCAACAACTTTTAACTTTTATATAACGAAAAACAAGTAATCAATAAAAACAATACGAATCATTCCAAAAGTAACAATTAAAATCTCTGATATAACTATAAATTGATTGCAACTCAGTATTTATCTATAAAGTTTATTTTACATTGTAAGGAATTTTCATCGTTCATTCGCACTAGCATTAAAAACAAAAACGTTCAATTAAAAATCATCTTATTATTCTCAATGCTCAGTTAATTTCATTCCCACATCACTCAAATTCTTGAAAGCTAATCGACAAGCTTCAGGATAGGAATATACTCTGTAGGGTAACCCATGTTTTTCAGCTAAGGCTCTAACCCTATGGGTAATCTCTTTCTGTCTATACTGCGGCATTGTAGGAAATAGGTGATGTTCAATCTGGTAATTTAAATAGCCCATCCAATAGTCCACCCAGATCGAGGGTGTGATATTTGCGGTATGAGTCAAAGAGTATTCCACCCAGTGAGTAGGTTTCTCTGTCACCTCTAAATGGGAGTGGCTCAATGCGAAATTAATGCCCAGGAAAAATGTAACCCAGTAGAGAATCATGAAATACCAAAATATGCCAAATAAATTCAAACTTAAAATGCCACTGACTGTCGTTGTGAAAAAGTCAAAGTATGCTTTCTTCTTCAGTTGGTGTCGTGGGTGAAGGACTAATCTCCATAAGATTATAACAAGAAAAAGATCCACAGTCCAATAAAAGACGCCCTGGCGAAGAAGAAATAAAAAATTGTTATTGATTTGAAATAAAACATAAATAATATTTCAATTTAAGTTAATTATGTCTTGCCTGATATCTGACAAAGAACTTGTTAATCTGCTTTTTATCCTTAACGGTTTTCTCATGAAAGGCAACGAAGGGCAAAGTGGCTAAATCCACGTCGTGATTCACCCTCTGTGGCATGGAATGGTGTCGGTTATGTTGGGAGTTCCACCAACTCGCTGATGAACCAAAGGGCAATCCTGATCATTTTTAAAAAATCGTTCGAACTCAGTCACAAAGCAATATTTTTCTCATGCTGCTATGATCCGAGCTGTTTACTCGTTTGTTTGCGTACCATTTGCTAATGTTTGTAGGAATTCATCCAACTTCCTGTTCCCAGTTAAGGAACGATGTCCTGCCTCATGCTGCAGCCAACCAAATCGACTATAAGCAACACCAATGAATATCACAGAGAGGAATTTATTCCAGAAAGTATCACAGATAAAAAATATTCCGACAAAGAAAACTGAGGGAGCGATGCATTCAAATAGTCGTAAGATCACGTGTGAAAGAGAATTCGTGAAATATCCTTCTGTGACAAGCTCTTGAAACAACTGATTAAAATCTTTGCTTAAAGCTTCATGTCTTGTCAGTACTGCTGCATTCATTCCACCTTTTAAAAGTATAAGTGAAAAATTAAAATATTGCTTTAACATTTCTGATTCATTTTGTGGTAAAAATTCTTACGTTCTTGTGGCTCCTCTGCCGGTCTCCTCTTCAATGTTCTCATAATTGCTTCCACCCTTGATTTAGAACGAAAATGAAATTGTTCAATCGCCTGAGTAGCATCTTCTCCTTTTTCCGTATAAAAATTAATTAGACTCCCACCAGGATGTCTGCTGATAAACTGGGTCACATCATAGAAATATCCATTGTAAAATATTTCTTTCCGTTCCTTTTTGTTAGCTTCTGCTCTTAAGGGGTCCGCGTCAGCCGCAGTGCCCTCAACCTCGCCCCCACTAACGGTGTTTACGTTCGGTGCCATGTTTTAGTCAAGAGCCGTGGCGAACATGTCTTTACACCGGCAAGTTAACTTTTCAAATGAACTTTAGAATAAATTCGAAACTATTCTTGCAGGGCAGTATTTTAATGATGATTCACAAACTGGAGCAGTATTATGAGCACCCATGAACTGGGTAATATGAGGAAGGTCACAAAGAAAAAATACTTATCTATATTGCAACAAATTCATAAGAATGTAATGTTTTTAAAAGAATCATCAACAAATTATCATCATTATAGAGGTAATTTCGTATTTATAAAAGCCACATCTAAGTGCGGTTTTCGTGATCTTCTGATTGCACTTCGTCTTAATTTTTACATGCTTGCCTACTAAAGGTACTCCTACAAATAGGTACATCTAGACATTTTTCGTAATTAGTTTTTGTTCCTTTAACCATTATCATATAATAGTAGACCTTCATGCAACTTCATTCCAGTCAAATTTTGGCAGCCATGGCCATTACAGCTTTAATTGAAATCATTTATGCGGTTTCCCCAAAAATAAGAGTAAATTTGCAGTCTTGTGCTGATTGTTATATATGTACTGACA
>JAHZNJ010000796.1:0-15561 GCA_027744475.1 Lepidocyrtus cf. sotoi NNG-2020 | reverse complement strand
AATTTGTATTTATTTATATGAAACGTCTACATTTATCAACATCAAGTAATTGCAGCAGCAGCCAACACAACGGCAACAGCAGCAGCGTTTGCTTTCATTCAGCGAGAGAAGAGAGTGGAGCAAACGACTACCACTTCATCTCTTTCTCTCGTTCTTCTCGCCCCCACTTTACTTTTATACTTGGAATTTGTACCGTCGTTGCTCGTCTCGTCCCATTGAAAACAAAACTGATGTTAGTCAAGTAGGGAAAAGAGCAGCGCATAGTAATGATGATAGCCTGTTTCTGTGTGGCATAGTAGCAGAAATGTGCAGCCTACTTTACCTAACAAAAAACTAAACTTATGATGATGATGATGGCAAGAATGGCGTCGTCGTCAGCAGTTCCAGCAGCTCCAGCAGCAGCAAGAAAACAAGAGCATTACCATTTATAAGAGAGGAGGACAAGCCATTTCGGGAAATATTTTGCAAAATGTTGTTGTTGGAAAAGTATTTTATGCAAAAGTAATGAAGGTGTCCACAAGTTTACTTATTTATGCATACTACTACTGCTGCTGCTCACATGCAATTCTTTCTCCTTTCATTTTTGCGGATGATGGCCGTTTGTTCGGTTGGTCGGTAGGTGATGGTGTTAGGAGAAAGTGGGATTCCGGATTCCACAATAAAAATAAATATGACATGAGTATAGTCGTTTTGCTAAAAAAATAAAGAAGGAAGAAGACAAAATGTAGGTTGTGTAGAGAATGGAATGGGGAACTGGGCAAAATTGGAGTAGTAGTGAAAATAGGGACAGAGAGAAAATCGTTTTTTCTTCTTTGCAAAAAAAAATGAGAGAGAGAGAAGAAAAAAGCTCAAGTCCTTTCTATTATCATTGCTATCATCAGAGAGAAAACTACTCACATCAGAAGAGGTCTAAAAGAAAATGGAATTGGGGTCTACCCTGCGCTGGCCTGGTCTCTCCAATTCTTAAAAGGCTTGGTTTCGATGGTTTTTTTGGATAGCAATAGCAGCGGCTTTATTAAAGAATGAGGAGAAAGAAACCCAAAAAGGAAATTGGATGGAGCAAAAGCAAAAACGAACGCTGCATCGTAGCAGAAGAAATATCAGTTTCCTCGTTCCAAGAGAAAGTTATGCTTTTTCATTCTTCCTGCTGCATTAAAGTAAGCCTCTATCTCAAAAAGTAGGAATCGTGTCGTAACGTAGCGTAAAGTAACGTAACATTTGCGAAAATGGAAGGAAAGAAAGAAAGGACACGACACGAGTGAGAGGAGGAGGCAATTTTGTAAAAACATTTTCGCTAAATTTCTTCCTTTTATTCTCTTAAAGAAAGATGAGATGCTTTTTAGCTGAAGAAAGAAAGGAATGCAAATTTTATTTCATCAAATAATACTTTCCCTTTTCCTTTCTCTCTCACAGCTCAGCTCCACTAAAATTTCCTCGCGTTTTTGCAAGTTCATTTTCTCTTCTGCTGGTGTTTTGTGAGTTGTGTGTGGAAAGAGATGGATCCAGGATTTATTACCTAATTACGGAAGGATTTATTATCCAATTAATTACACAGAACACATAATATCCCGGGAGTGAGAAACTCAAAACGAAGAGTTTAAAAAACTGTAAAGCTGGAATGAAGAGAAGTAGGAAGAGGAGGTACAGAACAGAAGAAGAAGACAAAAGACGTTTACGTTTTTACATGTTCATTTTATGATGAGTTTTTATTATAACGATCGGGACTGCTGCTGCCTCCGCTGCTCTGCTGCAATGATAAATATCGCTAGCGGTGCAGTCTGGCACTGGATATATCTCCACTTTCCACTGGAAAAGAAACTTTCTTTACTTATCTGTACATCCCCAGTATATTCTGTATATCCCCAGTGTAAACCAAAGGAAGGAGAAATATTCATACAAAAAAGTAAAGCATAAATTATCTTTTTATCATTTCAAACATAAATTTCTTTTAAAATTTTACTTATTCATAAAAACCTTTAGTTTTTAGTGATGCGCTACTGCTTTATAATGATAGATATTTTATTATTAATCAGCAGCATAGATACCTAGATAGTTATGTGATATATTGAGTGGCTCATATTTTAAATATATGGGAAAGGAGAAACTCATTTTTCAAGTGAGCCACAAAAGTGGTCTCGTTGGAAGATAGTGTAACATGCAAAATTTTCAGAGACGAGACAAACATCCAATTTTTTTGTGTAAGGGCATTTGGCAACTTTCCTGCATACTTTTTAGACGGTCATTTATCTGGTTCAATGAGTTTTTTAAAAGTATCAACGCAGCGCAAAGCAAGCGCTCTCTAGGATTCTTGGAAACTGAACTGAAGTGAGATCGATCGATCTAGACACAAAAATGGCACGTAAAGCAGAGAAAACTACGTTCTAATTAAAAACGAAATAATCCTTCTCGTCTTTTGTCTTAAGAGTCTTTTTGGATGTTTTATCTTAATCAACAAAGTTACTACAAATCAAGGTGGAATTGATTGTCTCTTCGAAATTAATGAGGCTTTTCTAATCAATTACTTGAAACTTTTCTGAAAGAAAAGAGAGAAAGAAGCATTGTCTTGCCTCTGGCTCATCTCTATCGACTCGACCATGGTTTTTCCTTTCCTTTTCCTCATAAAATTTATATTTGACAACTTTGCAATAAATTCTTTTGTCTTTTTGGCTACGAGTATTCACGCAATCTGATAAGGAACACTCTACACAAAACGTGTAAACGCAATTCTTTACCTGTAACATGATGACAAAGATAAGAATCTATATGAGAGAAAGTTTAATAAATTCTTTGAAATTGAAATATATTATTTTGTGTATCAGCTGCTTGATACAAATACAATTTTACACGCCAAATGAATGCACTAAAAAATAAATAAATAAGTCCACCAAATTGGACAGTCCGCCAAACCGACATTTTGTGTGAAGTCTTTCTCTCTTTATTATTATTTTACTTTATATTATATATTTGGGCGTGACGCGATGTTGCGTTGCGGTGTCCAACAACAGAATTCTTTTGGTGTGTTCTGTTTCTGTTTAATAAAGAGAGAAGAGAAAAACAAAAAAGGAACAACATTGAAAGGATTTTCATCTGATCATGCCAGTTTTCCGTCACTCACAACGACACAAATCTCAAATCAGTGTTTCTGTTGCTGCCGTTTGTGATGTTTTCATCCACATCTTTTGCTTTATGCAATTCAGCTCAAAGCTCAATACACACAAAAGCACGTCACGTCACGACCTCCATTCCATGTTTGATCTCACTCACAACCACAATCCTGGAAGAAAATGTTTTATTATGTAAACCGTGTTCGTTCGTTCATGGGATTGCTGTTGTAGTCCGTTCCTATATATCCTAAATAAACAAAGCAAATTTTAGGTCAGTAAAATATTTCCAATTTTCTCGGACAAAGAAGAAAAGCCCACAGGGGGTTTAAAAGCTGGAGAGCTAGAGACCTAGAACTGGAAATTTCGATAGAAATCTTCCATCCATATCGTATCCTTCCTTCTCGCTTCGTTCTTTCGCTTCACTACTCGCCTTGAAAACGAAAAATGATTTTGAGAGCTCTTTCATCTTTCCTTCCACGTTTATGTAAATTGATTTCTGATAAATGGAATGTAGCCTATTTTTAAAAATATATTTTACGGAATTGAAGCTTTGTTGATCACAGCACAGCCATTCCATAAAGCTTAACAATAATCTGTAGTAATTGTTGCTGTGCTGTGATGCTGCTGATCATAGTAAGAGAAATAATAAAACTCAAGTAAGATGGTGAAAAAATATATAAATATTCAGAGAAAAATCTCCCGTTGTTTAGCGAAATAGAATCGATTAACTTTTACTTCATGAATAAAATTGTTAAATGGAACACCATTTTCTACTTCTTTTTTACTGTAATACTTCTCCTTTTACTACGTATTCCTTCAAGTTCGTTTTATGATCTTTCCCAAACATAAATCGTAATTGAAAATAAAATTGATTGAAATTCCTCCTCCTTCTCTTCTACTTCTTTCTACTCTTTTCCTTCCTTCCGTATATTATTCTGTGTTTGTTCAAATACTTATTCTAATCCTGATCCTTGGTAGAAAGAGTAGTTTTTACCCTTTTTACTACTCCAGACAGCTTTCTTACAGAAATTCGCCATTAAACTGTCAATATTTTATATTTTTTCTCTACTTGTTTCTGTAGTTCCTTAACGTAGGACCTAAGGACTAGTAACTCGTAGCCCATTTCATTCACTGAGAGAAGAAACGAAAATCGAAAGTATCTAAACTAAAAACTACTTTTATTCAGCCCACTTCTGGTAGAAAAACGTTCCCCTGCTTTCATGTTCCGTCATGCTCCTCCAGAGTTAGAGTAGAGTTGTCTCCTTTTTTCTAAATGTGTATTTCCTTTTTCTTGCCTTTTTGATTCCATTCCTCTCAAGTATATCAACGAACGAACACAGGTTTTTATTAGCCATTCCCCACTTTTGCTATTTCCTTTTTTCAAGAGTGGAAATCAATATTATCGGTTCTCGTCTCCTGCTAAAAGATAAGCTAACCCTTTTGAGTGAGAGAGAGAACTACACAACATAGCTACATGAACATGGCAGTAAGGGCCTTTCTTGCTCTGCTGCTATTTCTTCTAAAATCCACCATTCCAAAATGTTTAAAGGTTGAGCTGGAGCTGGAAGAAAATAATAAAAAAAATCGCGCATTGTGTTTTGGAAAGTACACATGTTTCTTGTATCTTGACATTGACATGTAAAAAGTGAAATCGACAAGACTAACGTACGTACGTAAGGAAAAAGTAATGTACTGACTGAATTCACCTTCATCCCTTCGGCGAAGACATTTCGTTTTTGCAAAAATAAAAACTTTCTTGACTTTTCTAATTCTAATACTACTCCAGACTCCAGATATTGTACATATTCTAATAATAAATGCTATCAGGTCGAAATCGGGAAAGACAAGCTTGACATTGCTTTGCCAGAAGAGCTAATGCAATTTCGGGGACGCGACGCGACTGAAGCGACGCGTTTCTCAACTCCACTCAAGCTCAAGCTCAAACTGTAACTATTTTTTATTTCGTATGACAAGACGAAGTACTGTCCTTGTAAATGGATTAGTTTACTACGTTGGGATGTCGAGAAATATGTTTTAGGATTAGAAAGAAGCAAACAAACAATGCTTTAAATTTTCCTTAGATACTTTAGTTTAACATGAACTTGAGTATTTTGCAGCTATTTTTGTGAGAAAAATACACACATAATTTTTATAGTGTCTGTTGCTGGCGCAGACGTTTTTATCTTTATAGCTCATTCTTCTCCCTCTCGCATAGTCAGCTTATCTTGTCGCCATCCTCACATATTTCAAGACTGCGGACCAGTTCTATAATAATTTTCCCTCTCTGGAGAAAACACAGACAAAGCGAGACACCAACGGTTTTGTGGGAATACAAAAATATTAAAGCGCGAAAACAAATTAAGTTTTTAAACTTCAAAATCCTAAGTTTTATCTGCAAAAAATCGACTGCTCTGCGCCTCTCACTTTGAGAATCGCGGATGGAATTTTTTCAATTTTTCACTTTACGTTTTTTTCGCGTAATAGCTTTTTCTTTTCCTTCCTTCCGATTTTATTATTAAGATTTAGATTAAAAGTTGACCACATCCCTTGCATACGAAACTGCGGGTTTTCCTTGCAGAATTCCTTCGAAGAAGAGAAAATTGGAATTGGAATCCTTCTTACGCTTGCCTTCCCATCTCGTGCATTGAACTCTGTCGTTTCTCCATTATAATTTTTATCCTGGGAAAAATGCTTCCATTTTGGGAAGAATTATGGTCCGAAATTGAGGGTAATGGTCAAGTTTTAGTTCTTGTTCTTACCATGTATTTCTTCTTACCAAAGTGTAAACTAAATGATTGCAGAGAAGAGAAAGAAGAAGAAGAAACAGAAGACGAGTGAAAAGTTACTTTATTTACTGCTTCTCTGCTCCTCTGCGGTTTTGTGTAGAGTTCAAAAACTTTTGAGCAAAAGGTTCAAAGACCGAAGAATCAAGGAAGGAAGAAAATAAGACCGCATTTATTTACTGCACTCTAAAATGGCGCAAAGTTTAAAGTTGAAATGTGTGTGATTAGAGGATTAACTGATTTACGAACAGTTACACTGTAGAGAAAATGGACAAAATTGAAGGAAGGGAAACTAAAACTCCAAAATTTGCTTTACATTTTGGGATGTAAATTAAACTTTTCTGTTTTGCTCTGTTTCTTCCGGTTTCCTTTTCCTTTTATATCATCACACCTCCTCTTACTCGTAATTATTTTCACTCTTAAAGAAAAAAACTTTTCCAAGTGTCAACAACAAATCCCGTTAAAAAGCTAAATATAAAATACGTAGGAAAAGAGGAAGAAACTAAATTTCTGTTTCCTTAATTTTGAGGATTATTTTTTCTTGGAAGAAAATCATTACTTGCCTGCCGCTTTTCTCTTGACAAGTTGACTTTACTTACTTAAGTAAAAGCAGAGGAGTTTAACAGAAATGAGGAAGAGACGCTGCCGCTGTTGTTGTGCTGTGCAGCAAAGGACAAAAAGAAGAAGAAGGATTTTGCCATTGCTGTCGTAGAGTCTTAAAATCATTAAACTAAATACGTAAAGTAAAACGTAGTATTTCCTTCTCTGATTCTGACGGTTTTTACGTGGAATCGTTCAAAGATGAAAAGAATGAGAGAGCTCAGCTCACAGATAGTAAAAAGGAAGAAATAAAGAAGTCGCTTTCGCTTCTACATGTCCATGAATTAAATATTACCTTTAAAGGCTTTCTTTCGTTCAGGTTCATTGCGTAAAGTGCCTTCAAATATAGTTAAGAAGGTAACGAGATGGAAAGTCAGCGACAGAAGCGAATAAAGCTTCAAAGATGGTAATGTTAGTGGTGGTGGTGGTGTTGGTAAGGAAGACTTCAGTACGACACGGGATTGGGATTAGAATAAATGAAATGAAGAATTGTCGGATAAATAAAAGTGAATTCATTTGTAGGTTATTCACTCCTTTTTTATGCTCTTTAAAGGATGTTATAGAAAAGGAAAGTTCTAAAAAATACAGAAAGCATTTGATTTTTTTTATTAAAAAAGTAACAAAAACGTGGTGAAAAGGAGGGAAATGTTGACGTGCTTGTCTCTGACAGTGACAACTGTTTAAAGATGTCAGCTTTCTGATCTAGGAAACCTTTCTTTCCTGCTTTTTCCATTCTGCTTGGTTTGGTTTTGTATTCGATAAAAACATTTCATCACGAATGAGTGAGGTATGTGCAAAATACGTAAATGAAACAGGAGTAAAACCATTCAGGCTTTAATAAAAGGGAAATTTTTTATGGATTTTAAACATTCATTTTGAATTTAGATTAGTATCGTGGAAGGTGATCTGTATTAAAAGGTTGTTCAACCGTAAAATAAGTTGATGGGACATTATTCAATTGACTTTTGCAAAAATAAAATTCATTCTTTGCTTCCTCTAGTGTGATTTTTATGTATGGTGGAGCTATAATAAACAATTTAAATTGGGATGCAAAGATGAATGTATTTGTTCCTTTTTATAAGCAACTTATTGCATTTACTTTTATTAGTTCAAATTTATTCCACTCCTCTAATTTGTTTGTAGAAGAGAATACAAAAATTGCATCATTAATTTTATAATACATATTTCATGAATTATGTAACAATCAATCATCCTCAATTTGGATAATCTTCTCTTTCTAGCTGTAAGCGTTTAAGACAATGACAGCTAAATTTACAATTCATTCACAGAAAACTAATTAAGCTAAATTGGAAAGTCAAAATGAATAATTTTGAGCATCAAAAAATGATTGATGAAAGAGTAATGTTTTAAGATGGTTGACATTGAGAGACACGGACGAGTTCTGAAGAAAATTATGTTTAACAAAAATGAAATGTAAAATGTTTTCAAAACAAAAATTATTACACTTCTTACAAAACAGTGGGACAACTCCCCGTTCCTGTTCTATGGGCGACCTTACCTCCTCAGCAGCGTCAGTGAATGGCGTACCCTCCAGCCAAGGCCATCATCATCACTCAAATCACCCCAACGGGAAAACCCCAGAAGGGCTCGCCATATCCTCCAATACCGCTCCAGTGAACGGGCTCCAATCATCCACAGTTCCTCTTGTGACGAGTCTTCCCCTCCCCCCAGCAACTTCCGTAACTTATGAGTTTTCTTTGGCCCCAGTTTCCGGAACGCTAGCCCCAGGCTGGCATTTGACAGCTGTACAGAGAGGACTGGCTACTGCTGTTCCTTTAGCAGCAGCAGTTGCCCGTAGGAGACTTCCTAGACCGAGGACCACTCGTCCCCGATTCGGATTCACGGATAAGAATGAAGCGAGGAGGGCAAAATGGACCATTGTTATCACAGCTTTAGCATTGCTAGCCATGAGCATGCTCTTGGTAGGGATTACACTTCGTCTGGCTCCTTTGATTGATGATTTGGGTAAGCGTATACTTAATAGTAATAAAATGCCTTCTTTACAACTACAACAGCACAGGATTTACTTTCTGAGCTGATGATTGAACTGTTCCGCTCTGCTTTTGCATTTTATATTTTATGTAAGTATGTCGGCCCTCCTCCAGCTTTGAATTCAATGGATGCATTCATGTATAGATATTACAAAGTGAGCTTCAGCTTTTTCTTTCTTTATCCTGCTGTGGAAAGGTCATTTCCATAAAAAACGTGTAAATTTTTTTGGATGAAAAACAGACAAAACTTTCGCAAAATATTAATAATAAGTGGGGCACATCCAGATCCACCACGACTACTACTACTACGACCACCGCACCGCCGTAAATGTAATGGGATGGGAAGCAATAATAAGCATGGCTCTTCTCATATTCATAACATAATTCGAAATGAGATGGTTATTATATGGCATCGCCGTCGCCTCTTTTTTTATCATGAACAAAGATTCCAGCTCGCTTTCATTAGTTCCGCTTGTTTAAGTAAAAGCTTCATAATAATATTTAGCCCACCAGGTAGGTACGGTACACTTACTCTCCCGCCACACATGATTTAATGAAATGAAATGAAAGGTGAAGGATTTTTGCAAAAACAAAAAAATGTTACGAAAGGAAAACTGGAATTCCTCCATTTAATAATTTCGCTTTTTATCTATGCCCCTTCCACTTTTCTACAAACACAAACTGAATTAAGTTGTTTCTGCAAAAACTTCACTATCTCTGTGGAGAGTGGAGACTGGAGAGGAATATTTGTTTGAAGGAGAAACCAAAGTTTCTACTATACTACAGAAAAAAATATGTATATTTGCAAAGCAAAACTTTTGTTGTATCTCTTCTCATTCATGAGACTTGAGGATGCGATGGGATGGGGAGATGTATATTATGGAACGATGGAAAGAGAAAGAAAGAAAGACGGAGACGGATAGCGTCACGGTTTTGGTTTCATTGCACGTTCCACCGCACAACAGGGTAGGGTAGTAGTAGACAGTAGACTTGCTCTTATCATACAACTCATTCTTCTTCTTAAAAAACAGGAAAGCTTTGCTTTTGCTTTGGTTGCTGTTCTGAGGAAGAATAAAGTAATAAATGAACGAAGAAGAAACTTTCTCTTCTCTTTTGTCTGAAAAGTAGTTCCACGAAAAAAAACACAAAAGAGATATTTTCGAAACTGTCTGAATGGAAGAGTGGCGGTGGAGGAAGCATTACCGTTCTTTTAAGAGCAACTTACTTACTACTTATATTTTCCTTGCTTTTTTCTTATTCTTTTGTCCCGTTTTTTTGTTGGGTAAATGCATCGTCTTTTGTCGTTGCGTCGTTGTTCTACTTTCGTTACGGCAATGGCCGCAGCAGCAAAGCGAGTAGCGCCACGCCACGCCACAGCACAGTTTTATTTTTCGCCAGTTCATCTAAATGTGCACCAACGGATGAATTGAAGGACGAATAAATTGATGGTCCTCTCTAAAGAAAGAATTGTTCTTTTTTTCTGCGAAAAAAAAGTGTAATATTGTATTCAAAACATGTTGAAGTTTCTTGAAGTTGTTTGAATTGACTGAAATATTTTTAAAAACTTTTTTTGTTACATACTTTGTAAAACAAATTGAATGAAATTATTATTTTGAATGAAGTTTTACTTTTGCTTTATTATATTCTTCTGCAATATCTCTTGAAATTGACGCAGAGCGGAGGAACTTTCTTTAGAGGCACTTTATGAAAAAAGTTTTCTTGTTACATACTTTGTAAAACAAATTGAATGAAATTATTATTTTGAATGAAGTTTTACTTTTGCTTTATTATATTCTGCCATTTCGCCAATATCTCTGGAAATTGACGCAGAGCGGAGGAACTTTCTTTAGAGGCACTTTATGAAAAAAGTTTTTACGCGTAAAGACAATGTCATATTTTAATTTTCTCGAAGGGAAATTCCAAAATATGAAGAAAAACATTTAAAAAGTCAGTATTCAGTATAAGTAGTAACCTACTTTACTTTATTGTTTGCGAAAACGTTTTTTCAAACTTACTTCTGAATCGAAAATACGAAATAGAGAGACCCGGAAAAATAGAAAGCAAAGCAAATAAAGAAAGCGCTTGTAAAAAAGGTTCAAAGGAGTTTTATTTCCCCCTTGCATGCAATGAGTGTCGCTAATTGGATGCATTAAGAATAGCAATTGAGCAAGAGAGAGAAGAGAGAAAAGAAGCTTTCGAATAAAAATCGTTTACTTTCTCCTTCAGTTTCTCTTCTCTGCTCTCCTTCTGTTCTCGATGTATTCTTTCTCATACTACAGAATACACCTACATAAAATTATTATTGACGATTTAATACATTCATATTAAGCTTTTAGTTGGAGAGGAAATGGTATAAAACATATTATTATAATACCATTCTTCCTAGCTCTGTTCGAGTATGAAGACAGGGTCATTAAGAGGGCACGAACCGTATTTGATTTTATCATTGGTAGAACGCTATGAAAAAATCTCTATGAAGAACGGTGAGAGAGAGAAATGGGAATGGAATGGAGAAGGAAGTAAAATTAAGTCGGTTCATTTTGTCTGCTTTCGTTTGCTTGCTTCTTGAGTTTTGCTTGGCTTGCTACTGCTTCTGAATCAAGAAGAGATTCATTCTTCTTTTCTATTTTTTTTGGAAAAAAATAAGTAGGTCATCAGCACTTCAGGAATCAGGAAGGAGTAGGAAACTGCTTTCTTCACACAAAACTAAAACGGTCGACTGTTTCATGCCCTAATGAGCTCTTGAGTTAAGGCTTTACGTATAGCAGCATCAAAATAATATTCTCTCAGTTATTCTACTCTTCCGTCCTTTTTCTGTGCATCTCTCACACTCTCCTCACATAATTACACAGCTTTTTATGGAACACCTTTACTTTTCCCATAGTAGACACTATCATTATCATCACATCACGAAAAAAGTGGAAATAAAATATAATGAGCACGTTCGCTCATGTCATCGTAGTCGTACGATACGGTTCCTTTCATTTTTATCAGTATTATTATGATGATGATTATAATCGATAATTCTCTAAACCAATTAAAATCAGCTCAGTTGTAATTGTGAAGATTCATTCTTCATTCGTTCTTGAAACATTTTGTTACGATTCTAAAGTAAATCAAGAACCAGAATGATGTGCAGAAGGAAAGGTTATTTTATGGCGTGACCTTTTCCAACCTTTCCCTTAAGGAATTAAAAAAAACTTGAAGAACTGAAAAAAATTGGAAATTTACTGCTTTAGAACGAAAAAATGGGAATGACTTTTGTCCCTTTTCACGATTCGTTTCTTTCTCTTCCCATTTCGAGAAGTGCTCTCTTTATGTATTTTAGTATTTATTTGCCTAATTCTACGTAACTTACCTTACTTACTCGTAATGATAGTTAAATATGCAGAGAAAAAAGCTTTTAGTTGATGTTGTCTCCTGCTGCTGTGTTGCTGCTGCTCCAATTACTTTTGTTTTTAAATGGGAATGCAAATCTTTCTTTTTTATTTTAGGCTGATTTTGTTTAGCACGAACCGACCCTTTTTGCTTTTTTCCTTGCTCCCTCTTCTCTCCGTCAAGGACTCACTCAACTTGAGTGAGTCCTGGTTTGGCTTTTTAGAAAATGTGAAATTCGTTCAAAGTTTTTTTTTCGTTTTTCCTGGGAAAGAGTAATAAAGCAACTAGCATCTAACATGAAAGAGCCTGTGAAAAACTATTTATATTATTTTGCAAAATGCAGAATGTAGATATTTCTTATAATTTTAAGGTTGAAAAAATCGATTTGAATGCAGAGACACGACATTCCCATTATTTCGCGCTCCTTTCGCGAGATAAATGATGTTGGTGGAAGTGGAAGTGGTGGCGTTGTGTGGCGTGGCGGCGGTGTGATGTGATTCACTCCACAACACATAAAATATAAAAATAAAATGTGAGAGAAAAGAAAAGGGGAGATATGAAAGATGTGGCTTTCCATCTACTCTAAAAATGGAAGCATTTTTCTGAAATGAAAGAAAGAAAATCTTTTCAAGTGCAGGGAAACGAGGAGAGAAAGAGAATAAACCATTTCCAGACAGAGCCACCCCACCACACCACCACCATTATTATCTAAACTGGAAGGTCAACAAATATGATTAATGAGTCGTATTATGCTCTGTGCATACACAAGCAAAACATCAAAACCAATTCATTAGACAGACATGGCTTCACAGCTATTCAACATTCAAAGTCGTTCACTTTCTAGCAGAACTTCAATGTGTCGATATTGATGTTTGTGTGTGTGATGTGATGATTTTCAATTGACGGAGAAAAAAGAGAAGTGGTTTGATCTTAATTGCGAATGGAAATGGTTTACAACGCTACCCAACATCAAACCAAATAAACATGCCCACCACTCAACAAACAGAAACAGCAAACAGAGAGGAAATGCGGAGGAGGAAAAAAACTAACAAAAATTTAGAGCCTTTTGGAACCCAATAAATGGTATCCCATATCCCATTATTTACTGTTTTCTAGTGTCTGGCCCTGAGTTTTATTGGCAGGGATTTAAATAAAAATGCTTCTTCAAAAAAGATTCTCTTCCTCTCTATAAAAAGCTGCCTGTGAATCTATCTCTTCCTTGTAGAATTTCCCACGACTTTCTTTCTTTATTTCAATTCCACGCATAGAGTAGCACAGAAAATAAAAAAGGAGGAAGCAGCAGCGTAGTAGTATAGAGGAAAAATCTACTAATGCCATTTTATCTACGTAAAGCAGAGAGAAAAAAGTGAAAATATTGCAGAAAATTTTTCCCTTGCTAGGCAAGGAAAATAAATAAAAAGGATTGCGATTGTAGCTGTAGTTGTTCAGTAGAAGTGTAAATCTTTCCAAAAAAAATATTACAATTTTATGTTGTTGTTCAATGGATTGCGATTACGATTGCTTTCAGGCTCACAGAGAAACATAACAGAACATTTTCGGAGAAAATCGCAATTGCAAATATTCAAAAAGTTTGTTCTGGGATAATGATGATGATTTCCTCCTTTTCCTGAGGTTCTCACGATCACGCCAAAAAAATTCTAGAGAAACAGGAAAGAAAGTGGAATGGAGGAACTGAGTGAGCTTGGTTGAGTTTTGAGTTGCTCTCGGTTGTAACGAATAAAAGGATACATACAAACAAACAAACAAACAGTATCAATGATTAGATGATGTTGCCTATTGCTGCTGCTTTTTGCTGCTGAATATGCAAAATTTGCTTGCTTTTCTCTCTAAAATTGTAAAATCACGTTGTATCTATCTAACAAGCAGCAACAGCACAAAGCACAACAGAAGGTGTAAATAGTAAATATGAAAATAGACAAACACGCAGAATTTTCTACATGGTTGAATAAATGAGATACTGAAATGAAACCATCTGTTACGAATTGTTGGAGCTTGGTATTGGCATCGAGAAATAGAAAATAGACGATTTCCCTGGAGTTCGAGTGGAGTGAAGTTGTTGACGCTGCTTCTACTGCTGCTGTATGCTGACAATGCACGAGCAACTTCAACTTCAAATTCGTTTGGTAAAATATTATTACGGCTGAATAAGTTCATTCCACTTCACATCAACCTTCTCTACTTCTTCTCCTCCTCCATAAAATTATCTCGACTTGACTATAAATTTTGAAATGGTTGTGGATTTCGAATTTTGAAGCGTGCAGGCAAGCAATGAGCCAAATTCAGCTTTGTATTTTTTTACAATCCTTGCAAAATCCTTTCAGATTCGTATGAAGAAAGAAGAAGCGATGCTTCCCTAATCAGATTTTGCCTTCGGTTCAGCTTACCTACTTACTTTTACTTCTACTGCAAAAAAAGAAGAAATCAAGCAGATAATGAACTTAGCGAAAATGAATGACAAAAGGAGGAGCACTTTTTTGTCTCCACTTCTTCTCCTCCTCCATAAAATTATCTCGACTTGACTATAAATTTTGAAATGGTTGTGGATTTCGAATTTTGAAGCGTGCAGGCAAGCAATGAGCCAAATTCAGCTTCGTATTTTTTTTACAATCCTTGCAAAATCCTTTCAGATTCGTATGAAGGAAGAAGAAGCGATGCTTCCCTAATCACATTTTGCCTTCAGTTCAGCTTACCTACTTATTTACTTACTTCTACTGCAAAAAAAGAAGAAATCAAGCAGATAATGAACTTAGCGAAAATGAATGACAAAAGGAGGAGCACTTTTTTGCAATGTCACCTTCATCATCTCATAAAATTTGCAACGGTTCTGTTGCTCTGCTCCACAATGCTGGCAGCACACCACACTACAACTCTTTTTCATCATTAAGTAAGTAAAGTAAAAAAAACGAAGCTTCTTTCTAAAAATGAATGTATCCTTTTTACCAGGGTTTTTCTTTCGTTCCCACTTGTCCCTTATTACATCGAATTATTATGCTCACCACAAAACTCCATTTTCTTTCTTTAAGAGAAGCTCTTGTCTTCTCGTTAACCTTTAACTAAGCATAATAATATTACAAATATAGCGAATAACGCGATTCATTCTCATTAGAATATAACGAAGAGAAATAAGAAATGAATTTTTTATCACATGGCTTAATGTACAAAAGACGAAGACAAAATTACACTCATTTGTCTTGTCTTTTGCTTGTTCTTTGTTAAAGGTCGGTTGTATCCAACTTAGAAAAGAAAACCATACTAATTTATTGCTCCACTTTTTTGTATGTATCTTGTAAGACATGACATAAGTAAGAGTCTTTTTTCACTTTCAAGAGGAACTATTATTATTATGCGGGATATTTTTGCTTGCTTTGCTGCTGACTTCCTTTCTGATTATGCAAGTTTTGGCACTTTGTTAAAGTGCAAACAAGCAAGAGCTTATTCGTCATGTCTCGTCTTTCCGCTTTTCTGCTGTAAGATGAAACGAGATGCCGTAAGTTGATATTTGTTAAGCAGTTCAAGCGTTTTTATGTTTTGTGAGACTGGTGCGAAAAATTTAGTTTTTCACATGGTTTTGTTGTTTGAGCTGTTAAATTAAACGATGCGTTACATTTGAAAAGAATTGACGCTTTAGTAAAATCTGGATATGTAAAATGTAAATAGTTTACT
>JAHZNJ010000795.1:0-12492 GCA_027744475.1 Lepidocyrtus cf. sotoi NNG-2020 | reverse complement strand
CGACGCCCATTGCACTTGCACAAAGCTAAGTTCGAATTTTCCCGTATTGTCTGGTAGAATGAAATAAATATTTCAAACGAATCTCGTTTTCCAAAATCAAATTGCTAAAGGTTCTTCGTTCTACGCAACGTCAGTGCGCTGCGCTGCTGTGGAAGAAAACCGTAAAAGCGAGCAAGCAAAATGCTGTTTTTGTTTACGTTAATACAGCTAGTCATATGTTGATGTGCGCTTGTAGCATGTATTTGCATTTTGCATAAATATGTCCAACAGTATTTCAGTTCAGTAGTATTTGCATTTCATGATTCATAATATTATGAATGTATGGAAAAAATTCTTTGTTCATTTTTCGCTACTGCTCTGCTGCGTTTTTTTGGTTCAAGTCTTCAAGGATGCATTTCAAGACAACGCAACGACAGCTGACAAGAAAACAGGCACCCTGCAGCTGCACTGGCAATGCAATAGTGTGTGGGTTACTACGACTCCTCGGATTCCTACAAATTGTGGATGCTTTTTCTGGATCGAATTCAATCTTTAAATGCAAATTAGGTGGAACTGTAAAACCAAAAAAGACGATACAATATTGAATTACTCTCACTCATTGTGGGATTCAAACTGACCTTTGTAAACAGGTAACAGGACTGCGTTGACTGAGAACGGAGAGAGTAGTAACATGCAAGTCTTGTTTAAATATGCAAATTATTAATTGTGATCGCAGATTCCTTTCTTACCCTTCATCATTTTTACTTCCCATCAATATAATATTGTTGAAATGAAATTCCAAGTAAGGAGCAAAATAATGTTACCAAACCATATTACTGCAAAAGATGTCTCATGAAGATATTTCGCAGTATTCGCAAGACGAAGAAAAGATAAAATGCACTACGCCAAACCTTCACCCTTGCTTTGGCGAAAAGAATCAATGAGAAAGACAACAATTAAAAAGATTTTCTTCATTTATGAAATCGTTTATTGCACAAAACATATATTATGTTGCTTAAAAGACGATTTCGATATTAAGAGTCACATATTGGATTATCATATAATTTATATTTATGTAAGTACTTAATTATAATAATTAATTTAACTTGATAAGTGTATTCCAGTACAGTATAATAAGCAGATATTCCGAACCTTATAAAACTACTTAATAAATATAATATTCATACTTAATTTGTATTATTTGTAATATGTACAGAATATATGCATAAAATCATCGTTTTTTGTTTTTCTAAAAACAGCATCTTTTTACAATAAAATCAGACACAGTCCTTTATAATTCGATACAAGCACAAGCGGACTGACTGGCCGCTCGAATGCACTCATATATCGGTTTTTTCTCGAAGTATGTTATTTTCTGCTTTAACTGTACATATACATTAACAATAATAACAATAATTTAACAAACATGAACAAAAACAATGCTGCGCTTTTATTCACAAAACAATTACATCTATTATTTATACAACCTGCATAAACGTTAATGAGCTTCCTGACACAACTATTTTCTATTCACTTTACTATTTATGAACAAGAGAGTGAAATGGCCCCACTTGAACTTTTCCATAGAAGAAGTCTGCAGCCACCCACTCAAAATGACTTTAGTAGAAAGTAGCAAATTAATTTAATTAACTGATGATTAATTGATAAATTATCATTGCCATCAAGCTATATGGACATTAACATGCACCTAGTTATTTTATACTTAATTTGTATGTTTGAATTGAACCAAAATTTTTCGTCGCAACTGCTGTGTTCTCGTCTACCAATAGTAAAATAATATTTTAGTCAATCCACTTTATATTTAATTATGACAATTATTATCTTCGTCTGCTAATTAAATATTTTCGACTACCTTAAAACAATCCGTAAAAACGTACAACAGTTTATCTTAACTCCCCTACTACCAAAACTATTTTAAATAGATCACAACGGATTTATAGGCCATGCAGGCCAATATGTGTACGGACAAAACTTTGTGATAAATCGACAGGATATTATAAATATATTCAATACGATAGTCGATAATATAAAATATTTCTTATGCATGTAAATCAGTTTCTGACAAAAACAAAAATAGACCAAAGAGTTTTTTGATAATGAAAAAATGTATCACATAAAAAATTAAATAGATCCTCGAAGTGGTTAACAAAAACAGAATGATCACGAATAGAAAAATATACATCAAGCAAAACAGACTGGTTTACGTTAAAATTGTTACATAATCTAACTTTATATTTTGATTGGTAGGTAATATAACTTCCGCCACAGTGACACACAAACGGTCTAGATACCTTTTGTTCTAGCTGTACAACAAGACTTAAGTTCACGTTTCCAGTATAAAAGATACTTCTTTATCGATTCAGTACGTTTATAAAATGAAGGGCCAATAATAGTTGAAATTCAGTTTCATTATATAGTTGGTAGTCTATCCTACACATAAAGGTTATTTTTGCGATTGGCTTGCTGGCGTTTACAAGAGTTGGTATTAACTTCTGCGCTTCAAATGAGGTTATACGTTTACTCCGTTTTACAGCGTTAGAATGCTGACTGATTGATTACAGGGTAAAATCTAACAACCTCAATTCGTTAAAAGATCTCTTATCTTATTAGTGTACGAAAACTTTTTATATCTTCGTTCTTATCTATTTAAAAAATTACCCACTTTAGCGTTCAGATTTAAGTACAGCCGTATTTCTACTCCCTTCATGACTAAACCAAGCAAACTTTGTGCATGTAATAAAAATTTGCGATGTTATACACTATTTACTCATTGTTATTTGTAGTACATAGAATATTATATACAAAGAGTAGAATAGATTGGGTTATAAGCGTTATTTAATTCTACAACCTTCAACACCTAACATGCGTTTGACCCTATCATCGTATTTGATAAGAGTGAGCTCAGAGATGGCATTGAAGTTAAATTTTTCTCCCATAAGGGCACAACAATGTGCTTGTTCTAAAAAATCGTTTGAATTTAGTTCCACTACTTCTGCACCAGGTAAATTCTTCAGAACTTTATCCTTTGGATGACCCAGGTAACTTAAAACTTCGTTGAGAAGTACAAAATGAGATGTGTGATCCTACAACGAATAAGAAAAAATAATGAAATGTTTATTTTTAATGACGGCTTAGAAAAAAAAACACAAGTACAATAGTTCGTTTTAATACCTTCAGTCGGTACAAATTAGGAAGTGGCATTTCGCTAGCCTCGAATTCAAACCCATCCATACTGAACTCATCTTCATCAGGCTCAGCCGGAGGAGGATCAGTGGTAACATCGAATCCATTATCATGCTGTTCCTCAGACCAGGTTCCGGAACCGCGGAATTCCCAGGTCGTATCATCTTTCCCTTGTACATCGTTGATATGCTGATGCAAAAGCAATCTCACAGGTTCATGATTTTCAGCTAGCTCTAAAGGAGTCTGCCCACCATACGTCGCAACGGTAGGATCAGCACCGAAGGAGATTAGCAGTCTGACTAGTTCCACATGACCATTCTCACAAGCTTCGTGTAAAGGCCTAAGGGAGTCAACGAAATAAAAGTTAATAATTTTAAACATTTGAGAAATGGGCAAGAGAGTTAGAAATTCTGTCCGCATTTGGTTTCATAATAAAAATTCATAACGCTTCATACCTAATGCCTCCAGGAGCAGCTTGTGATGGATTGGCCCCAAACCTTAGTAATACTTTGGCAACTTCCAAATTGCCCTTAATACAGGTAGTACCCATCCTCGGACTTCCGCCTGGATATCATCCACACTTGTGTTCTTCTCGGCAGCAGACTATAAATCAAGTAAAACAGAAAAAATAAAATAAAGTGGTTTGCACATATTTCCCCTTTTATTTTCTCTGCTCAACAAAATACTTAAGCAAATCAAAAGGGTTTCTAATAGATTGGGTGCGCTCGCAAACCTAGCTAAAGAAATTGTACTATTTTAAAAATATGTTAAGACTCTACAAAATAAAGTGTAGAAATACAAAAAACTATCAAAAAATAACAATAATTTGTTGATAAACTTAAAGCCACGACACGAACACGACTACCATGTTTTAACTTTTCCACAAAACACAAAGTAAGATCACATATAAAACAGCTTTTGTTTTATAAAAAGAACTTACATAATATTTGAAACCACCGGATTTGTATTGGACAAAGCCAAGCATCGCGCAGCAGCGTAATGAATGATAAAAAAGCAGTGAAAATGTTAAAAGTAGGACAATATGTTTAAAATGTTTTCTGCAATTCCATTTAAGCTAACGGTTCATGCATAATTCAAAAACTCCAACCAATTTCAAATAGTAGATGGAATCAGGAATCCGAATGAGTAGCGAGTATCAATATTTGAAGTTTTGAATAATTGATGTAAAAATAATAGCTATTTATAATGTTTTCATAAAGGAATACAAAAAGTTCTAAAGAACCACAATTTTTCCCTACTTGTTTTTAGATTTTTACTCTAGTCTGTTTGAGTCAAGCTCCCGATTGTTTAATTGCGTTAAAAGGTTAAAAAAGAAACACTCTTGGAGAACTTAATGAAATATGTATGCATTAACTCCTTAAGTAAAAGGGCATGCCCGTATTAAAGTTTCTAAAAAGGAAACTCACTTTAACCCTTTTTGGCGGTGGAGCAGCTGCAGCCCCATCCGGAGCGGTGTTCTTCTTTTTCTTACGAATATAGTCAAAACCACTTTTGAACTTATTTCGTCTGGCCGCCTTCTTAGCAGGAACTGAATTCTGTGTGGCTGCAGATGTACTTGAGGAAGGAGAAGGTACTTCTGCATTTGGCAACGACAATGCTTCAATATTTCCCCCGGTGGTATTAGTATTGGCACTAGTAACACTGGCACTAGCCTTTCCACTTTTCTTTTCCATTGTTTCACTGCTCACATCTTGCTTTTTCTCTGCTGTTTTCACTGCAGATTCTATTGTTGCTTTTGCACCACTTGACCCACTTTTACTGTCTCTCTTGGTAGCAGCCTTCATTTGTTCTACAGCTCGTTCAACCACAGGCTCGTCTAATGAGGACTCCGAGGCATCAGCTTTCTTCTCAGCTACCGGTTTCGACTTTGCTGCTTTACCTTTTCCCTTTGTTGGCTTTTCTTTATCTTTTGGCTCCTTTCCTCCTTTCGTGGCCTTTTCTTTTTCAGCCGAGTCTTTTTCTTTGGAGGACGCATCCTTTTTACTACTTGGAGTTGTGGTAGTGGAAGCCGAACCGGGTGTCGTTTTGGACGAGCGACCTTTCCCTTTTTTCTCCTTTGTGGGCACTGTTGCTATTGTTGGCGTTTCGACTGGTTCCTCTCTGATGAGATCAGGTAAGTCTTTATCCTTAACAGGTGACTTGTCTCGTCGTGTCTGTTTGGAACCTTTGGCAGGGGTGTAAGGACTTTTGTTTTCTTTCGTTGATTTTGCTGGAGATTCTATTATTCCCCCTGTTACGGAGGAAGCCGCCGATTGAGCTCCATTTCCTGATGGCGATAAGGACAAGGAGGACGGTTTGGCTACTCGAATCAACTTATGGGGCATTCGTAATTTATTCTTCTTAAAATCAATAAGCTCTTCCTCCCAACCAGGACGCTGGAACTCTGAACCGTCCCCAAATACTATTCTTCTCTTCTTCTTTCCAAGCTCTTCTCTCATTATCCACTCTTCACCGGATGAGCCACCTCCTTGTGCCACCTCATCTTCACCTGCAAATTAAGTATAACAAATCAAGTATAATTAGTAAAGATTCCAGCAAAATCAAGGACGTTCTTTTTGAAAACTCTATTCTTCATTATTTATTGTTCGACCATTTTTGGTAAGAGACCAAGACATGCGAAACCAGAATTACCTTTCCCAACATCTTTGCTTTCTTTATCTCCTCCTTCTTCCTCATCTAAACTATCACTGATCTGCATTTCTTAGCGCATTTACTTTACTTTAGAAATAGTATGGTTTTGAAACACGAAAGCTGTGTACAGTGCAATTCAGTTTAAAAAATAGAGTGAGTGAGTGAGTGAGCGTGAGTGAGTGTGAAATCCCAATACCTTACTTTAACCCATTCCTGCTCTCCTTAGTTTACTAAACAGATTGATAGAATTATTCTCGTGATATGATATGCATCACGCCACAACAACAAACATCTTTGACTAAAATTCACTAAAATTGACTAAGACAAGTCATAATTTACAATACCATTATCACTTTCGCTTTCGTAACTATTATGGCCATTCAATTCACAGTAGAGTTGTAGTAATAATCACCGGGTATTACAACTTTAGCTATTATGGTTTTTACATTTGGTAAACTTGTTCCAAACACGGAGAAATGATGTCAAGTCAATCACAAAATCTTTTCGGTGTGGTTGCTGAGGTTTAAAAAATAATTAATTTTCAGTAAATTCGTCCTTTGACTCTGACTACTTTTATCAAGTAACAGGAATGAATGTGAAATTCATCGTACTACACTACACAGAGCGAGCGAGTAACTAATATTGACTAGGAAAAACTGTTTCTAGAATCCATATGCCTCCTAAAGCAAAATATTAAACAGAATAATAATTCTCAGTTTTCCACAACCACTAACCATTGTACACCACAGATTTTTTATTTATTAAAATCCCCACAGCTCGCGTAATAAAAAATATTGAGGAAAATCGTATGATGCACTATGCAGTAAGAGACATACGAATCATGCGAATACCTTACTACCATTAACCATATCTCACTATTACTCTATTCATGCAAAGGTTCGTATAACTCTCCTCCACGGGTTTCCTTCCAATTCAACCCAATTAACGTTAAACTTACTAGTAGAATCAGCGCAGCAGAGCAACAGCGTCAAAACGTGTACGCTCATATTTCATACATGTTCGCGTATTACACTACAAAGGTTCTGCAGCACGACTTTAATATTACACCATATTCGAATCATAATCATTACATCGTATGGGCAAAACACAGCAGCGACAGCGACTTGCAGTTGCAAACAAAATGGCCATAAATGATTGCCGAGGCCGAGTAGTTGAGTTGAGTATTGAATAGCAAGTCTTTCCACTAATCCTTTAGCATTCCTTTTCTTCTTTTTCCAGCAAAACTTTTTGTGACGACGACCAACAATTGATGATAATATGATTCTTATTGACTGTGTGTGTCTGTCTTTTGAGGTATCTATATAACTTCATTGCTTTTACTAGTTAGATAAAGATAAACGTATGCACCAGGCAGAGCGCTGCGCTGCTGCTAACAGTTTTACCAATGCCAACATAATTATATCACCCCCATCATGTCCATCATCATCACCATTATCCTGCAACTCTAGTATAGATAGACTCATCATCATCATTCGATCACTTACAGCAACTGTAATATATGTCATACCTATTTTACGTAAGTATAACGCTACTTTTGGCTTTTAAATGCTCTTTAAATGACATCCAGACTGACTAATATTTAAACTCAATGAACTATGACATTGCTCTTTTAAAAATAATGAAATGATGAACACAGAAATGCTGGACGCTGCTGCGCTAGTTTAGCTAAAATCAAGATGCAAAATTAGTGTGATATATAGTTTCTCCATATGTAGTTTGTTTTGTTATCAATCTACAAAATCATCACTCATCGTAATAAATTTGTTATTCTAGTGTTTAGTAGGGGTATATATGGCTATTTTGAAATTACATTAAAGCTTTCACTATCTCGTTCTGTCAAGTAATACCTATAGTTGATACCTAAAAATAAAATACTATTCACTCACGATCACGGTTTGACAACCCGTTTGTAAATGCTCTTTGAGAGCAAATAAAGTTGTTTATCTTAAACTATATTGTCATTAGTGGCTAGAAAAAACAATCAAAGTTTATTGTAATTGGTATAATAATAATGCTCTCATTAAATCTTTCGTAATCTTTGGAATGATATGCGTATGAGTATTTGATTCTAAATTCTGACTAACCTCAACTGATAAACACGTATCCTTTATCCTTACTAACCCGACTAACCTCTTATTTTAATTCTTTTGGTTTGCATTGCATATCGGCATTTTTATAGTATAGCGTTCATAACACGAAGAGAAACGAAAGTGGAAAATAAAATGTTGGAATAACACCGCGCACCGGTTTGAAGAAAGTGAATATATTTTTGTGCTTTTCGCTTTTCCTAGCATTGCATTGTACATTCTTCTGCTTATGCTTCTTTTTTTCTGCCAATGAAATGTCAACAGCATTCACCAGAACAAAATAGTTTGTACACAACTTCAGAGAAGCACAAACCTATTAAAAGTTTTTTTTATTTAATTTTTCCGATGAATAAAATCAAATAAACTATACTTACATAAGCTCGACTCGATCATTTTAATGTCTGCATTTATACTGAATTGCGCAGTCGTAAACAACACAAAAGCTACCTGTATACCAGCTGTATACAAAATAACTATTGCATTACTTCAGGTCGACTATTCATTTCACATCCCATCATTATATTCGGCACCATTCAGTATTCTAATGATCTTATTTCATTACCTTGAAAAAACCAATTACAATGCAGTGAGGGGCAAGCGAGGACACAAGAGTGTTTAGGGATACTGTAATAAGGAAACTACTTTGTGAAGACTCTTCTCATACTTATTATCTATCTTTTGTACAGTGAGTGCAAAACATTCTGCATAATTCTTGATTGAGCCCTTAGTTCGTCATCTTTTTGTATTGTCTTTCTGTTCACGAAGAGGATAAATGAGAGGGTGGCAGTAGCAGGTAATATAGCCATCCAGCCTCGATTAATTCATATTGCAAATTTGAGTAGAATGATTTTAAAAAGCCATAAAAACTGCAAAGAAATGAAAATGACATAAGCTATTATGGAGTATACTAGACTCGTTAAATCTATTTACAACAAATGTACTTCTTCTCTCCTTAAAAATAATCATGCCAAATTTACACAAACATTTACTCGCTAGCCCTTCTTTTGAAATACTTCTGCTTATATCATACTTCTAACATACCATGCGCGGCGTATTCGCTTCCCCTAAGTTTTTTAATGTTTAAAAAGCTCTTTCATCTCTGTCTATAATTCTCTGTAATAATGAGCATCGAGATGATTTACGTTGTTGCGTGATGTGCAGCATCATCGCATTTGCAGCTGCCTAACGCAAACTTTTGTACTTAGAAACCAGAAAGGATTATTGCAAGGATCATGAAGAGTTTGTATTGTATGTACTGTACACAGAACAGAGAAGTTTACCCTCCTCTCCTCACGCACTTTCCGGTATCATCACTATCACACACACATTTTAAATACGTAGGCTAGTGTGATAGTCATGAAGTTTGATAGACGCAGCTACAGCTCAACATGCAAAAAAAATCTCACAAATCAACAAAACAGAAACCTATACAACCTTTTACATACCAACAACAGATCCATATAATAACTACTTTCCGTAAATAGTTTCGAAACGAAAGTTTACAACATCCTCTCTTTCTTTTCCTCCTCGGTTGATTTTCATTAGCAGCAGGCATGAAGAAAAGATGACATTACAGGAATGCCTATGTTGCGCGATCAATGACAGCTCGCGCGTTGAATGGAGGAACAGAGCAGAACTGAGGAGCAAAGGAGAAAACCAACAAGTGAGCTTACGTTTTCATCCAAATAATACCGATACAATATGGATTGAAGAATAAACTGCTGTATTCATTTCCTTCTTCTGCTTTATAGAATTAACGTCTGTTGCATGTTCGTAGTTCGTAAGTAATGCTTTAATGTACAGTAAAAAACCCAATGGATCCAGGTTTGGTAGTGAGTGAAAATAGCTGACAGAAATAAATGACAATGCCATTATTGCTCGAATGAATTATCAATGATATGGCTATATGTATTATCTCAAAATAAAATACAGTATGTAAACAGCTAATCTGTCCAGAGGGAAGGTAATACAGTAAAGTAATACACGTGTGGTTGGACATATTATTATTGACAATATGAAAGGAACATTGCTCGCTTATGAATAAATATTCAATCATATTGAAAAATTCACCATTTCTATTACAGTACACAAATGTATTTTGATAAACTACATTCATCATGAGCAGTTTGCAATTTATATATTTAAAGGAAGGAAACGCAAACTTTTATCTAGATGCCTTAGTAGATACTTGATGGACACTGTTCATTACCGTACAAGAGTGGTTCAATTTTAGGTAAAGGGTTTGACATAAAGCGAACGCTGCTGCCGCTGTGATCGATTAGAAAATTAGAATCGGAGTAAAGTATGCAGAAAATATATACCAGTTTGACTATTTACTACTTATCTAAAAGTAGGAAAGTAAGTACTTAAGTTGTCCTATAAACTTGAATATTATTGTGTACTGGTATTTATTCAGCATTTCAACAAAAAGGTTATCGATTGCAAGTTCGACCGGGTTTGCGTTTACATATTTTTTAAAAACTAATGTATATTTAAACACTGTACCTTTTACAATATCTATGAGTTTCACCACTTCCCAGAAACTAGCAGTCGCAGTTAGATGTGATGTGAACCCACATACTGTTGAAAGTAGTAGAAAAACCACAATATGGAATGGGGACTCCGGTTGTATGTTTGATTTAAAAACGGTACGCCACGCCGGGCGATGCACAACAATAAGCTTGAAACAGCAATTTAAACTGTAAAATAACTAATTCTTCGGTCTGGAATCAAATCTGTCTATTCACCTTTCAAAAACAGACAAGAGTTAGGCAACTTTCAGAGAAGCTCATAACTTTTAAAAAATCAGCTTCCACATGTCACCTTCTTCTTCACGTTCACGTTTTATAATAACGTTTCATTTTATATATCGGATTGATGTTTAATTTCTATTCATTATAATTAGCCCTAAATTTTTTACACGTCAAAATTCAGAAGAATCTACATCTAATCTAGAATTTTCTTCATTGACGTAGTAAAAAATTAAAACTTGCTACGAAGTCTTTAGTCCTTCCCTTTTAACCCACACTCAAAACACACATATTGCTAAGCTTATTTCCGTTGCGTTGTTGCTCCTCTACAATAAAACACACGCACCACTTCAGAGCATCGCTCAACACGAACTGACAACCATGACAGTAAAAACTAACTAACTAACATTAGTCCTGAAGCTTACATGAGCGCTACGCTGCTGTTTCAATAGAAAGGGAGTTACACCATCATCCACACAACTCATTTTAATAGAATAGACGAGGCGTACATCATCATCGTAGTAGTATTACATACAACAGAAAACAAACGATGCGCGGTGATTGCGACTTTTGCGACATACGAAGGAAAGCGTTTCCGATATAAAACATTATCGAACACACAAAAACAAACTGTCAGTCAGTCAGTCGGTAGTTGTGCTAAATCAATACTTTGAGGTGGAGCAAACGCACATAAGCATCGAGAATCCTTTTGTGATCGCCAAACATACATGCATACTACATAGATGATACTCGTCGATACGAATTACGAAAAGTATTCCCAGCTAAAGAAAGACAAACCCAAACCTTGCCTTGTGGCTGCGAATAGTGAGCTAGCTATATTATGCTTTCAAAGTCCTCCTGATTAAAGCGAGAAAGAGTCTACCTGTCTACTAGTGGCAGCTCACAGCAAAACACTTATTTTTTCCTTCCATGTATATTTTTCTAGAATTTTTGATTCGTAGATTGTAGCATACAAAACAGTTCGATAGTGTACGAAGAATTTTTATAACACGTTTTAACAAAAGACGGAAACACGCTTGACACTCTTCTGTCGTCGTAAGTAACGCATAATGTAGAAAAATAAAATATTTAAGAATATTCATCATGGCATTTTAATACTTTTATCAGCCCCTGCTAAAACTTTGCTATTTACCTTTTTATTTTTTCTAACACGTAATAATTCACTACGTCCAGCAACCTTTTTTTTATTAAAAGTATTGAAGGAATATTTATTGTACTTCGTTTTAGCAGCGAAATGACTTTGTATTTATTCGCAGCAGCTAGAAGTGAGAATATAGAAAATTATCCTATTACTACCACCAAATAATACGTACGTAAGTAATATGCAAAAGTGAAGAGCAGAGAAGGAGATAGAGTAAGTTTTGAAAGTCAAGTTAAACAGAATATTACGTTCTTTAGCTCGAATATGTGCATCAAAGTTGAATGCGTTATAACGATGAACTAAATTGAACGGAAGGTGTGCAGAAATAACATTACAAGCGATATTATACTGATGAAAATTAGGAAAGCAGCGCAGCGTTTCTCAATAAATTGGGCACGTAGCATTGTATTTCAACTACAATTTCAGTACACAGGTGGAGGTGGAGGAGTACAATAATAACCACATCTTCCTTCTGCCTATTTCTCATACCACCATGATGATCATGACGTACATAGTAAACTTCCTTACATTACATCATTTATTCCTCAACCTGTACAGAGTTTCGAATTGAATGTATTTGTAAATTTACCTTACCACGATATTGCATTTGTATTTATTTTATTGTTATTGTTGCTGA
>JAHZNJ010000794.1:0-23706 GCA_027744475.1 Lepidocyrtus cf. sotoi NNG-2020 | reverse complement strand
CAAATTTCTGGTGTATCTGTATCGGTCAAACTTGGCATACTTTCTCCAGTCCTGGGCATTGCTTATGTAAGACTTCATAAGTGCCTCCACAAGGTCCGTATTAACTACATCTTCTTGAAAAACGTCATGCAAATGATGTTGTAATTCCTCCAGCGATTTTATTCCTCCTTCAACTTCTCTAGCGCAGCTTCTTCTAGGACGAGCAGTTATCTCTTGTTCAACAACACTCATTTTTTAGTAAACAACTTGTATCAAATTTGAAATTTATTCACAAGCCAAGTTTAGAACAGCGCTTATAATATTATGTAAATGTCACTTGCTTTTTAACTAACAAAAAACTTTAAATCACTGGATCAATTAACAATTTACTTTTTTGGTAAACACGTCAAAATTCATGGATCTGTTAACCCTTTATGTTTCAATGACCTTTATCTTTCTTTGAAACCCCAAGTTTGTAGGAAATCACGAAATCCGGAAGTATAGGTATGTGTGGTTTTATCATTCACTAAAGTCAAGAAATTTCCTTTACTGCTTCCTAGACTTTATTTTATTTGCAGAAACACTTGAGGTAAAAGAAAGAAAATCAAATATTTCCGTTTGGATTGGTATTGAGCTGAACTGCAAAAGCACAAATGGCAATTAAAGTATGGTTCTGTGTTAATTTTGTTTAAATACTTGGAATCAAAGTTAAAAGGCTGAGAAACTGTTTCGATCTTACGCGAATATAAAAATTAACATTTAACGCTCATTAATCAGCATTTTCATGATCATTATATAAAGTAAGGGCTGAAGAAATAAAATCGATGGTGGAAGATAGGGGATATGGATATACTTTTAAATTGTGACATAAAGTGACACTGGCAACGCCAAACAAACAGCAACATATCGGACTGAATTCGTTTAAATAAACCCTATTTAATTTTAATTTCATATCATCCAATGATGCTGAAAGAGCATAGCAGCAACGAAGTAGGCAGTTTATCGGCAATTATGTATTTTTCAATTAATTATGGTGTTCATGTAATGATGAATGAGAAAGCAAAGAAGAGTAACTGGGTTTAACTCTTACTCCCAATTGATTACAGTGTATTGGAGCAAAGATAAAAATCATATTGATCGCCTGACATAACTTTATATTATCTGACAATTAAGTAAGTAGCTAAAAGCAACTGGAAATGAATTGGTTATTCTTTCTAATGACGCGTGTAATTATAATGAGACTTCTTCACCTTTTCGGATGAATCAATAAGTCAAATGTCTTACAGAATGCTAATTTCATTGGAATTACATGCTGCAATTTTACAGATACTTTACCAGTACCAGTGCTATACATAATTTCAAGAAAAAAAGTTTTACATAGGAAGTAACTAAATCAATGTTTTTTTAGGAAGTCGCCATTCCATTAGATCAATTTAAATAACAAATACCTATGTCTTAATTATTATTAAATACAAAAATTTGTCCCACCAACACCCAAGTTTGCTTCATTTTTAACAAAAATCCTTGGCGTACACGTGTGTTGATGTTGAACCTAAACTCAATAGTTGAGTGTGGTTGAATAACAGGAGTTTTTTTCATCTTCTGTAAAAAAAAGAAGTGAAATAAAAGCAACCTCCTGTAAACTAGTTTTTATTGGCTAAAAGGATATCATACGATGGTGTGTGGCTGCAGTTTTTTTTGGGAAGTTTCAAGAAAATACAAAACACGCAAAGTCAATGTTCCATTCAACCCCAATTAACAAAAGTGTCTTGGAGTCGACTCGGCCTAGCTTATCTTGATTGCCCTTTCTCTCCTCTTATGTTATGCCATTCAAACTTATTAACGCTTCTTATGCTAGGTTTTTGATAAAAACATAAACATCTTCAAATTTTGATGATGATTTGATTGCTTACTGATCATGGGCGTGAAAAATAAAGATATAAATTGCATTATATGAACCACCAAATAAATCTCCAGGTCATGCAATACTATGAAAAGAGGATTCAATTTAAACTATTTTGTTTGTTTAATGAAAGAGGACTTATTTAAGACTAGTGACTATGACTTACATATTTGCATTCGCACGGATGAATCCTTTCACAGTTAAAAAAAATAATTTACGTCTACATCAATAATATGTTTACCGGAAAAATGTGTGAAGCCTTCGCTAAAATAAATACATGAAGATAAACATAATCTTGTTTTGGGTAAGTTTTCTTCGGATTAATTAAAGTTTAATAATATTTAATGCTGCTTCTTCAAGCAGTTTTGTTTATTTGACTGTCATAATAATTATAATTTATAATAATCAATCACTGGGATCTTGCAGATTACATTTAATAGCTATATCTTAAATAACAAATTAAGTAACTTTTACATGTTTAACCACTATGTAGTTACTATATAACATGTACTAACATAGATCAAGATGGTGTTTGTGATTAAAGATTTTAATTATGTTGTTTGTCCAATAATATAATATTGTGCTGCTGCTATACAAAGTCCTGATGAAAGGTGGGCGGAACACTTAAGCAGTCTGAAATATTCGAAAATAATGGTGTTAAATGAGACGTAAGAATCGGAATAGTACCTACTTACATTAAACGTTTATCACAAAAATCAAAATAATAAGTGAGGCTTACTTAAACACGCTTGTAAGTTCTGACAGCGGTTACTCCCTTGGTTGTAAAGGTTGCCTGCATCATATAAACAAAAAAGATATTATTTGAGCACATTACATAATATATTAACCCACCCCCTACACTTAGAAATTAGAACTTGAATTTAAAAGAAAAGTTTTTAAATAATAGAAATATCAACGAACCTTCATCTCTGTGTCGGTGAATTCACGAATGGTCTCGGATTCATCCGGGTCGATCCTTTGCTTTTGGATGAGCTTGTTGTCCTCCTTGGTAATGGTGGTCTATAGGAATACAATAATTTATACATTATTTTTAACCAATGCAACTTATATTAATTTTAAGAAAACAAAGGAAAACGCTGCTTAAATTCGGTTTTGACTTGATTAATATTTTGGCATCACTCACTTTACAATTCCGACCATCGGCAGTCTCCTCATCGAATTCCTCCCCAAGTTTGAAAGTTATTGAGGTGTTCTTGAATATCGAGCTGGTTTTGATGGTGTAGACCCCATTTTCCTCCGTAATCTCAATGGTTGGCTTTGCAGCGGCGGCTGCAGCTCGCTTGGCGATGTTCACACCTAAAATAAAATAAAATAATACACATTTTTTAATAATTTGATTTAGACATTGTACTTTATTATAAGATTTTCAAACTTAACTAAATAATCGATTTTTTAGAAAAATAAAAATGACTAGGTACCTGCCGCCTTTAAATAGTCGTCCATGCCGTCCGACTTGATCATTTCAAACTTTCCAGTGACCGACATTTTCACTTAAGGTTGAAAACTTTCACTTCCGAAGAAAAAAACTTTAGTTTACCGGGTTTTAGTAGCTCAAGCTAGAAAGCAATAGATGAAGGATCCGCAACGAAAGAACTCTTTACTTCGAATGATTGAAATATTTCACAGGACTCAGTCCATATACGATTTCAGAGCAGAGAAGAAGAATAATAATATGGCTTCATACTTCATATTCATTGAATAGCTTCCAAAGCGCAGCGAGTTTTAGATTGTGACTTGCCATGAACTTTTTCCAGTGCATTCACGTCCCCCTTTCAATTTTCATTTTACGCATTTTCAATTGATATACGGAATGACGGATACAATATAGTACATATCTATATCTGTCTATTAAATTTACTTCACTTATATGAAATAGTTTGCCGAAGGACGATTCAAAGATAGTAAAGATCATTTGGAAATGGAATCTTACATTGAAAAAGAAAAAGCATCTCGGAGGAATATACCAATAGCTGATGTGAGTTTCTCCTTATTATGCATCTTTTCCTTTACTGCTTACTTTGCACATTCCGTAGTCATATAATACTCATTTACTCATATTCATAACACTACACGCTAATAAAAATCATGAAACGGAAAATATGTGCCCATTTAAGCACTTTTACCCTGTAGTAGTAGGCAAACCACACACCCCTTCCATTTTCCCAAATAACAATTTACTCCCTATTCTTTTCAGCAAGAATAACGACGATTCTGCCAGGCGATATAGTTGAACATTATCCATTACTGTTTGGTTCATTTGAGCTCATTAATATCAATTTAAAACTTGTTGAACTTTAATTGAACACACCCATTATGCCCTTATCTTCTATTTGGCTTCTCTTCTAGCGACGCCTTACTATATTAAACTGGCCCCACACAGTATAGCTTATAGATAAATGGTCGCTTTTGAAAGCGCTATCATATCAACATAAATGTCCCAGTAAATATAAGAATTTGAACTTTTCCAGCAAATTCAATGTCAATAAACAGTAACCGTCCGTCCGGAGAACAAATTATTCCAGATTTATTTGCATATCAGTTTCAGTACAGTACGTGTGTGTCGTCAAAGGCTTAATTAAATCGGTTCCACAGCTTAGTGTAACAGACAACAGGAATTTGTTTAGAAAGTGCCACTCAAACTTAATATAGCTGTGAATGAATACTTTACAGAAATAGAAGATCATCGACATTATCATCACATATTTTCAATTTCAAAGCTTACTTAAAAATAACTAAGGGGAATTTAGTGTTCGTCGTTTGCCGATATGTTATTTCTCCAATACTAATAGGAAGCAGCAGGAGCATAATAAAGTAACTTCATCATGATCTAATAACCTTCAGAAAAGGAATTTTCTTATAGCGCCATGAAAGCATTTTCTATTTCTATGATGTCGCAGCAATTTTTTTTAGTAAACTAACGGTACTTTTTTCAATAATCGTATCGCATCCACAATCCACAACCACGCCACGTAATGCATGCATGTCACGTCACGTATGTTGGTTGGCTTAGAGGAATAACATTTTACTTTAATACATATTTATTAAAACCATTTCATTTATAGTGATTTCTTTTATGATTATCTTCATCAGCTCAAATTAGCCAACAAAATAATAAAGGTCAATACACAATTAACCCTTTTGTCATAATATACGTATTATTTAATCGAATGAAAATCTATAATTCTGTATACCTACGTATTACATTGAACTTAAATTAAAAGAAAGCAATAGTCAGAGGTATAATATTGGACATTGTTTCATCAATAGGCATAATCTTTCCTTTCACTATTCGTTGAAGTTGATAAAATCGCCACTATAAAACGCAGAAATACAGAAACTACTAATTGAGTTGTTTCAGAAAGATATTTATGTAATTTTTTTTATTTGCAACTCGATATAAAAACAAGTCTACCAACCAATGTCCATTTTCCCGAACCCACAGTAGCAGCACCTAATTGCAAGAGGTCGAAAGCGTAGAGTTTCTGTTGTTTTGAACTTAATACGGCCGTTAATAGCAGATATCCAAGATAGCCCATGAGTGCAGTCAAAGGAATGACAAGAAGGAAGAATCCGTTATGTAACTCGTTCATTATCTAAAAATATGTAGATGAATTTTTTACTTAAAAAGCTTATGTTATTTATATGCATTAGGAAACAATTTTTAATTCATCATTTAATCATTTTTAACTTACACAATTCAACATCTGACAATGAAGAACTGCAGCAAGTGCAGCGTTTATTATGATCAACTCCACAGTTATCAATCCAAACATATAAGGGTAGGAGAAGATGAATTTACGAGCCCTCCTTTCATAATAGGCATCTAATGAGTACGGGTCCTCGAACTGATTTATTTCAATGAATGATTGGGTATGTTTTTCCAAAAGTAAAGCAAAAATTGCAAACATTATACAATGTCCAGCTATATTGATTGAAGAAGTAAAATAAAATAGACGATTATAGGCTAGTAAATTATAATCACGTAAATCGCACTCTTAAGAATTTATGATTTGCGTAACATATACCTGCAGTTGTAATTACCGTAGTGTATTGTGCTATAAAGCAACAAATATACATCCGTTAGTGGAGAAATATGTTAATAACTGAATATTTAAAAAAATTATTATTATAAATATTCTCACATCTTTTTGACTTGCGCTCCTTATAACGTGATAAGGCGGCGACCCTTACTAATAGTATAAATCTTTGACAAATATATACGAAAATTAAAATTAATCAAGAATAAAATATTTATTTTAATATTATTAATTTAATCATACAGGCTTACACAGCAAGCGTAGTTGTTAACATGGTATGTTCATACATAACATTGTGAACTGGGTACCTATTGGTGGAAATTTGTAAGGAAACATAGTGCTTTACAATTATTCTGCATAATAATTATCATCATCATTCAAATGAATGCAGAGGAGTAGGAGAATACACATAGGTATGTTTGCTTACAGGTAAAACTGTAACAATAAAAAAACCAGGGTGGGTATGCGAAAAAGACATTCCGTCAGTAATACTCGTGCCATGAAAACTCTTCTTGTACGAGGATTGTCTGTTAATCCTTCACTAACAGAATACTGGTGCTCTTTGCACTGTACAGAAGTATATCCAAAAGAGTTGCCAATTAGTATTCAAAATTGAAATCGTATTCGTGTCAAATGTTTATTATGCTAATGACTATAATGACATAGAAGAAGCTTTTCTCAAGGCTAAATAAAACTTGTGGTGAGGAACTTACATCACAAACGTCAAAGGATTTGAAGACTTTTTGTACTGGTTGTAGACCTTCTTTCACCTCTAAGGCTAAAACCCTTCCTTCCTTCCCCATTATTA
This sequence comes from Lepidocyrtus cf. sotoi NNG-2020, assembly GCA_027744475.1. Lineage (NCBI taxonomy): Eukaryota > Metazoa > Arthropoda > Collembola > Entomobryomorpha > Entomobryidae > Lepidocyrtus > Lepidocyrtus cf. sotoi NNG-2020. The sequence goes on along the minus strand of JAHZNJ010000794.1, from coordinate 16,958 downwards.
TTCGAGATCCATAGATATCTAATTCTGTTTTGTCATCCGCGGTGTGCTCCACAGTGCTAAGGTCAATTGTATCTTCTTCTGTGTCATGCATTTTAATTGGTACTCCAAAATATCGCAGCCTGTCCTTTTCACGTGAGCGGACGATCTGTTCCCGAAACTGTTGTGCAGTTGGGGCAGATTTTGTGAGATGAAGCTGCAATTTCCCTTCATTTTCTTTGAGATCCTCGGTGACATCTGTGAGCCTGTATTTCTGTTTGCGAACTTGAGTTCCATGATTAGAGCGGCGTTGGGTAGTAGGGAGTGGACTTGAACTCACTTTTTTCAAGCCCAAGTTATCTTTGATGATGCTATGTGAGCTTTGAGATACTGAGCTAAGCGATATCTTTGAAGATTGTCCTAACTGTTTCGTTTTACGAACCATTTTAAAGGTTTTCCTTAGAAAATGCTTGCAAAGTTCTCAAGAATGACTTTAAAAGATTTGTGCTTTCATTGTAGACGGCTTTTTAACAGAACGTTAAAATACTAAAATTATGAAAGTTATTAAGACTAGTAAATGCAAAAAATAGTTTAATGCTTCTGTGGCAGCAACAATTCAATGAAACTAGAAAAGGATTATATTAAGGATTAGAAATAAAGTTAGAAAGGAAACAGGTTACATGCATAATATGGATGAATGGATGGAAAACAAAATCATGCAAATTCGAATACATATTGATCTTAAGTGTCACGCGCACGAGACATGTATTTTTTATTTGTTAAATTTTTCTCGGATATAACAATCATGGAATTCAAAATTTTCATAATTATTGCTCATAATTATATTTAAGATTAAATATAACATTTCAATACAATGAGTGTCATACAAACAAATTGTTACAATAGTTGAGAGATTATTATGCGCAAACATTCTGACCGGCTCGAGAATAATTACGCTCAACTCTGATAACTGTGGTGTCATCCAAAGGATTAGATTCCTTCCTGAGAATATATGGAGAAATGCAGGGAGCTTGATTGCTGGAGCGACGTGCTTGGTACGAAGGGCAGTTTGATGATGCCATGCTCATTGTAGGTTGACGTATATTTTCCAAGGTTCTATCAGCTTCAGGATAGCAGCGACGTTGAACACACTTATCCTTTGGAGACTGCATTTGATCGTAGATCTCTGCCGGGACGCATTCAGTACTATCAAAATAGAATGGCTCATAGCTGGACTTGTAGGTTGTGATGGCATCGATAGGAGGGAGCTCCTTCACGAAGGCTCTACTCCTCTCATGAACAGGGACAGAAGGCTTTCCTCTCTTTGTTACGAAATCTCGTTTGTAAACACTGAGTCCATCAAAAGGTGCACAATTTACGCGAAGTTCAGCTTTTGCTCGTTCTTCTCGAGGTGGAAGGCAATGTGGAACGAATTCAATCTGATACAAGGAACGATCATCAATAACTCCTCTGTCTGGCTCGACGTATCTCACAGGCCTTGCAGATGGTGCAGGCTTCCCATTTTTCGGGGTGTAATCTGTTTTATAGCTTGAAATTCCATCCATCTTCAAGCAAGATTCTTCTCTTGGCTTTGCGAATGACCATGGTGGTCTTTGATACGGACATACTGGCAAAGGTTTGTAATCCAGCTTTGTTAGCGACTCCTGCTGGAACTCTCCTTTAGACTCTGTCACAGTCCTTTCCGGGGCAAATGAAGGTGTCAAGGTTATTTTTCTTTGGACATAATCCGCCTTATATACTGAGGCGCTGGGCATCTTAAAGTAGGATTCGTGCACTCTTCTTGGAGGGATGATGGGCAAAGTCCGTTCCACTTTTGTTCCCGGCGGACATCTTGGTAAGGGGCAGGTATTGGGACATTGCTCACAAAACGGGTCCTTCTTGGATGAGCTTCCGCCAGTCATGGTTCCAGCAGTGAAGTTGCTACCTTGCATGTAGTTAATGTTCTGATTTTGATAAGGAGATGCAGATGTAGTGGGCACTGCACTAGCAGGACTAGGACACACTTTTAATTGTAGAGTTACTGGTGATTGATTTGCAGAAGCAGGAGCACCAAACTTCCCTCCATTCTCATCTTTAGCTTCATTCGTCCCTGAGTTTGCTGAAATAATGATGGGTTGATAGGTGGGCTGACAGTTACCCTGATATTGTGCTTGAAATTGAACTGAACGGTCCCGACGACCACATGGGGCAAAAGTTTGAACAGTTCCCCATCCTGGAGGAATGAACTGACGAGAGAGATTGTAATTTCTATTGCAGCTCATTTCCTTTTTCAAATTCAAACTTGGAGCTCAGTATAAATACAAAAAGTACTATGATAATAGTTTAAAATTCGTTGATTCATTAAAACATCGTAGTTTTCGTTAGTCAAATGCAGTTTTCTTACATGCAAAAGTTAAATAGAAGAATTATAATAAGCTGTTAAATTGATGTTGAAAAGGCTTTGAGAATTGTTCGTAGATGGACAGACTAAAACGGAGCTGTATCAGACTAAAATTGATTTTGTAAAATGTGCTATTTTTTACTAATTGCGTTTACTCTTCGTAACCAATAATCTCTTACCTTGGCAATGGATATATGTGCGCGATATTATTGGTATGTCTCTTATGAAACTTTGTTAACTAACAGTAAGTGAAACCTTTCATTGAACTGTGTATGAATCAATAAATTGAAATGATCCAACCCTTTTCATAGATTTAATGATTTAAATTCAAATAAACTATTTTATTTTTAATTTTAATTATTTCATTCAATAATATTTGTAACGCTAAAAAACTAACAAATAAAAGTAGCTGCTACTTTTATCTTTGCGTACTTTTTGTTGCCTTTGGGGTGCGCTTAATTTTCTTTTCCTCCTTCTTCGTTGTCGGTGCTGCTACTGTTGTTGCTTGCTGATTCCCAGTCATTGTTAAGTTTGCTTTCTTAGCAGGCATCGCTTTCTTTCCTGGATAATTGTATTTTACTTTTGGCATTCTCGCCGGTTCTACGTTTCTCATCAGGAGGAACTCTTCCTTGATAAGACGAAGTTTGGCTTTAATGTCAAAGTATCTGTTATATCGAGCTCTGGTAATTCCTTTTGTAGTAAACCGACTTTCATCATATAGCCTTCCCAACCGTGCAAAGCGATCTGCCATTTTCCGATGTTGATTCATAATACTGAAATTAATAGTCGTTTTTACAGCAAACAGCTTAATTTTAATTTTGAAATTAATTATTCATTAAAATTATTTTCTTTTCTTTACACATTGGAAGTATGGTGAGAGCGCTGCATAGCCTTGTACAAAGAATCTATCCACAGCGGAGAAAATATAATATTCTTATTATCAGCAAGATCATCATGGCGAAGTCTTCGTACAAATCTAGTTCCCAGTTCATAAAAGTCATCGGTAACCCCTAGTCTTTGCCTAGCAAGTAGTTGACGCATATCCAACTTTTGTCTGCGGAAAACTTCGTCTTGTCGACGATTTACTGTGACATCCGTCTCATCTGCTCGAGTTTTCTGCGATTATACAAACAAACGATCTTTAACTATACAGAATACAGATGGTCAAAGAATTCTCAGCAAAGGGAAACAAACTCATTATAATCTTACTCTGAAATCATCGGTAGCGTCAGAAATCTGCATAATGATGATTGCAATGAAGATATTCGCAAAAATAAAGTTTCCCAGCACTATCATAATGAGGCAGAATACTCTCCCGTTATGAAGGTGGTCGTAATCAGCAAACGTGTCCATAATTAGTGTCCATCCGTCCATCTATAATGCATAATATGGCATAATGCTGCATTACATGTTTCAATTGCATCTATCTAATTGACCATCAATTTTTTGTTAAGCGTTTTTATTTTCCTTACTGTTACAAATGCAAACAATCGTAGCATTCCCTTCTCAAATGAACCGAACAGTCTATCCAAACCTGGAACACTTCCATATAGATAAAAGGCGACGATTGACATGATGTACATCAGAAGGATCAGCAAAACAACGACACTTAAAACATGATTCTTCATAGTATCCAATAGGGCTCTGACAATTACCTGGAATCAGCATTCGTCGCTTTTTAAGTACATACTAAGACTTTTAGTCTTTGGCGAGCGATGGCATGAATGCTTAATTACAATTATATATCATTAGTTTATTTTTACTTGAATGTGAATGGATGCGGAGACACCTCTTAAAATTCGCAACGCTCTGATTATAGTGAGAAATCTTAGTTTATCGAAATCAGTAAAGTCTGTCCAATCAGCAAACGCCTAATAATAAAATTTTAAACGTTTTAATATAAAATTTAAGTGCTTTAATTATTCGCAATATATTTTTAGATTTTAAATTAGTTACTTTGAATAGGGAAACTACTAAAATCACGAAGTCAAATATATTAAATCCAGATTTAAAGTACTGATTTGGATACGCAAAAATCTTAAGAAGAAACTCGGCCAAATAAATGGAAAGGAAAAACTGAAAAAATTCAAACATCTAATTATTACTAATTTGATTTGAGCATAACAGAATTTTAGAATATTATATGAATCTGAATATTATATTGTAATCATCTTACGCTATCAAGTATGTCGTAAGCGAAACTGTATTTTAATCGGCTTTCTCCCGTTTCAAACGCAAGTAATGTCGCATTTCCAATAATAATGAGTAATATAAAATACTTAAAAGTGGCTGAAGCAGCAATCCAATTTGCATATGCTTTGATTCCTTCCAGACTGCGTGTTTGATGCAAGTTGCGTTCTACAACGGCGCTAACAATTTAAAAAATGAATGGCTAATTACAAACCTAAATGATTCATTACCTCAAATGAACAGTTAAAATTCAGGAAAAGCGTTAAGACTAACATACATTGGACCGTCAGCAGCGCTTTTCGTAAACAGTCTAGAAGGTCGTTTTCCAACGCCACGCTCTCTGTACTTGGTGGCTTCATTCTGAGCTTCTTTACTTTGTTTTAGGAGAGGATGAGATGATTCTTTTTCTGCTTGAATTTTTAAATTACTTCTTGCTATTTTCTTCTTCGCGGCTGCCCTCTTAATATTTTTTTTCTTCTTATCTTTAGCCTCCTCCCTCTTGTCTAAAGCTTCTTGTTTCCGTCTTTCCTTACGAACGTCATCTGGTAAGAATTCCTCCTCTATTAATCGCCTAGCTTCTTCTTGAAATCCTGACTTCTCCGCAACGATGGCTTCCCAGTGGGCACCTCTGTACTTGAATTCTTTATCTTTATATCGAACGTTCCCCTTTTTAAGCTCTGCCTTCCGAATGATCTCATCTCCCCCTTCTTCCCAATAGTCTTCATCTTCAGTATCGCTGGCCCCTGCCACCAAAGCCGCTCGAAGTGAATCTCCAGCCTTTTGAATTAAAGTTGGTGACCAAAGCTCTAAGTGCTTGGATTGTTCTTTCATCGCCAATTTCTCGATTTCTTCAAAATCCCTCCGTTTGAAGATATTTTCAGGCGGTGCTTTGGATTTAGGGTCTAAATTCTTTCGGAAGGGATCCAACTCGAGTCCCACAGCAATATTTTGCCGTTTAACTTCTTTTTGCTCTTGTGGCTCTTCATCATGAAGGAAAACGTATTCATCTTCATCATCAAGTTGCTCTTCAGCTGTGGCTATGTAAGTGGAACCTTCTTCAGTGTCTCCACGTTTTGGTTCTCCGACTAACTGTGTGTGCTTGGTTTTTTGATATTCCAAACGAAGTGCAAACTGTTTAAAGAAGCTTGGAGTGTGGTCTCCAAATTTTGCTGAGATTTGTGCGTACTTGCTTTCAATGAAACTTCGCAACCATGCAGGGATTCGATTTAGTTCGATCTGGGTCTCCAAAGGTATGTCAGGTTTCTTAACGGATGGTGTTGGTCTGTCAAAGATTGTACATTGGTCTAAATCGTAACCATATTCTTGCAACATTTCTTCTTCTCCGGGAAGCAGCGCTGGTTGTCCAACTTGCCCCGCTAAACCTTCTGCAAGTTTCTTTATAGCTTGGACCGAATGGGGCTTGAAAGGGTCATTTGGATTGTCTCTTGGTATAGAACGGAGGAAAATATTGAAATTAAATTCTTCTGGCGGACCCTCTTCTGGGTCAGACGCTTCCTTCCGGGCTTCTTCAAGTTCTTTTTGGATAATTGTTTCGTCCACATCAATCCCGTCCGAGCGACGACTTCCACGTTTAGTGGGGTCGTTAGAAGGAAGTGGCATTTGGCGACTCATGTTTGGATTGAAAAGTTACGGGGTATTATGAAATATGTTGCAGAATTTTTCTTGTATAAATTCACTTATTTATGGCACTGTATTCAGGTATTTAGAAAATGAGACGTCGCTAAAAATCCGAATATCAATGAATGCAAGAGACAGTCTAAAAGGGTAGTTACACATGGCTGGACAGAGCATGAACCAACAATCACTCATATTCAAATGCAACTTGTAAAGTAAGTAACAATGGAAATTAAAAGGACGCGTTCAAAGTTTAGGAGGAGGACAGGACAACCCCTCGTTGCTGAGTGTCATTTTGCGCATTTTTGGTTTCATTTGAATTGAATTGCCAGTTTCAGTGCCAAAGAACAACATAACATAACATTTACATTTCATTGATAATACGATGCGATGGTGGCGAAGAAGAAGCGAAGTCCATTTCTTAGATTAACGCAACACGCAACAGTTTACGGATTTTTTTTATTTAAACGTCAATAAAAAGTTTAATTTGTTTTTGAATGTTAAAGCGTAGAAACAGTTACAAGCTGTTCTGTTGTATGCAAATGAGGGCTGCTATGCTGTGCCTTGAACGAACGTGAATGAAAATGGGAAGATGATATTAGGTATGTTGCAGGTTGCACAGGACTGTGTCCTTCTTCCAGTGTTACATTTCAATCTTGCTTTCTTAGTTCCATTTCTACACAAAACGTTTTTGGCTGTTGTGCCTACAATTCATCTAATCATTTTGTTTTAGCTGTTGATCGTTATCGCTATAAGTAGTTAAACATTAAACAGCTGTTGGATTCTTAGAAGATCAAGGATTTGGGAATTCTTGGTTAAACTTTGCTTTGGAAGTGTAATTTCAAACAACCGAAACAGGTGTGTTTTGTGTTCGTTTGTGAAAAGTGCCCTGTCAAATTAAATTAATTTTGAAAGTTTGAATTGATCGAACGCAGATATGAAAGTGGCAGTAGAAGTCCAGTCAAGGGCTACCGTTATTATGGATGACGTTAACACGGGAAAAGAGCCCGCGGTATTACGAATTGTTGCTTTGGAAAATCTTGATTTAAACGTAAACGTTATCGCGACAAAAAGACAGCTTCTCAACAATCACAATTTCATTTCGTTCAAAAGTGCAATAATTGCAACTTTTTACGTTTACGATAAAATTCTGCCCCAAAATTGTCCAAATCTAATAGTGTGAATAGTGTGTAATTAAAATTTTTTAGGTTGCAGTTGAATGGTTGAAGGACAATCAAAAAGGCTACAGTACATTTCAAGATTCCCTGCTTGAAGACGGTTAGTAACTAATAACTTTATTTTATCATATTAGACAATACTTTATTTTAGATTTTTGCAGGTTATGACGGGACTAAAATGGATCGACGTTTTTGTGATCTCTAAGTAAGCCTTTTGTGAGTTTAAATAATCGCTTTATTATTTTTCATGTGATTTATAGTTATGGACAAGGCACCCCCATCCGGTACTGCGGTTAACCGACGCCTGCAAGCTTTACGTGTGAAAACAAAACAGAAAAGGAAGAACAAACAAAGTGGTGCCTTAAAGAAGAAAATGGCAGTAAATGGTGACGGACTTGGAAGCGAAAGTAGCGGTAGTCTTAGTAGAAGTAGAAGCTCAACAGCGAGAACCCGTAGTCGAAGCTCCGGCCCTGAATCATGGGCTTCAGCAAGAGAGTCAGAAGATGAAGATGAGGATGACGAAGAAGTTTCTCGAGGTCGCGAACGTGATCGTGGTGATGCAGCCAATAACGATACTGATGGAGGATCCGAAACTGATTGTAGACAAGATTCGAGCAATAACTCCGAAGCCGATGAAGATTATCCAAAGTTTTTGCACCAAGAATCGCAGCAGTGGGACTACTTGAGTATTCCATACCCTGATCATGCAATCTGTAACTTACCGGAAGACGTAAAGATGAAAATTAATCCGATCAAGCCATCTGCAAACACTTCTTCAGTTGATGGAACAATTTCACGGAATAAGAAAAAGAAGCTCAAAGCTAAAGCAAAGAAACTTCAACAGCAATTGGAAGCAAAACAAAGTCAAAATCAACTTAACGCAGCCGCTGAAAGTATGGAAGATGCAGAGGTGGAGACTTTAAGCAACGTAATCACAGAGGAAGGTGCAGCTGGTGATCCAAATGCGAACAAGCTGACTCTGGCAAATGCAGACCAAAAGGAGCTGAAGCTGGAACCGTATAAACTTAATCCAGATCCGTCTAAAGAAGTCTGTGAGAGTATGCAAATTAAGATTGCTGATCTTGGTAACGCTTGTTATGTGGATCGACATTTTACGGATGATATCCAGACACGTCAGTACAGAAGTTTAGAAGTAATTATTGGAGCTGGCTATGGGACGCAGTGTGATATTTGGAGTGTTGCATGCATTGCATTTGAGTTAGCTACTGGCGATTATCTATTCAACCCATCCCATGGAAAACTGTATAGCCGAGATGAGGATCATTGTGCTCACATCATCGAATTGTTAGGCCCAATCCCACGCCGACTTGCTCTGTCTGGAAAGTATTCTCATAATATATTCGACCGCAAAGGAAAGCTGAGGCATATTACCGAACTAAAACCGTGGAACCTCTTTCAAGTACTCACTGAGAAGTACGAGTGGCCAGAGACTCAAGCAATCGAATTCGCTGACTTTTTGACCCCCATGCTGACTTATGAATGGCACAGTAGGGCAACGGCTGCCGAGTGCTTGCAACATCCATTTCTGTCTTGAGAATGTCTATAGCTTTTAAGATACCTTTGTACAATTACTTAACTTAATGTATTGTGTATTGTTCTCAGTCGTATAATTATATAATATTGATATGTAGCTAGTAATAGTTTAGAAGCTAACTTAAAAGCAATTCTGCTTTTTCTAAACTCGTGTTCTTTAACGGCTGGCTTAAATAAACAGAAACTGCAACCATTTTTAATTTTAATTTGTAGTAAACCTCATTCTTATTCGTATAAATCATTCTAATTATTATTTTATGCTCCATTCAATAATTTCATTTTTTGCATCAATAATATAATAAATACATGAACTTGTAGCATTTTGTATTAACAAAGACGCAAACACAACTCTTGCATAATCTTCCGTTTTCACTCATCGTCGGTGTTTTGAAAAGAAAGTAGAATGTGAAACAAGGTACACATAACTTCAATCTTGTTGCATAGAATGCGCTGTACACATGAGATTCTTAAATAACAATTAGGTATACGAGAAGATTTACGCAAACTTATTTCATACTATAGCCAACATGAACGCACACACTCATTCACCAAGTGAGGAAATATTCAAATGAAGATCCGTGTAATTCTTGAAAATATCTCTGTCTCCATTCTTCCAACCCTTCACTTTTTCTTTACCAATTAAACTCTTCTTTGGGTCCACATCCCGCAAGCATTACCACGTTCTCAAAGACAAAACTAGAATTCCAAAAGAATAATATGCAAATTGCAAAACGTGGGGTTTTGATTTTGAAAAGGAAGGATGAATGAAACGCTTTTTCGCAAGCACAAGCAAACAACGAAGAGGCGTGTGCGTGTAAGGTACTGTGCGGGCAATGTACCTTGAGCAAACCCGCGATAACGAATTGACTGATGATGTGAACAAAGAAAGTTAACAAAAGGTAAAAACAAACCGCAAAGAGATCAAAACTAAAAGTTAAAGAATGTTCAATGTATAATGCACTTTATGCTTATTAAGTGCATCTTGCAGTTCGGACTATTTTTGAAAATGCAAACTAGATCATTTTTCTCCAAATCAGAAGTGCGAAAATCTTTTCTGCTACCATGCCATGAGAAAGCAAAGGGTACTTGGAACTCTGGGGATACGGTGTCAGTAACATCTAATTTGCATTTGTTACTTCTTTACCCTTTTCTGGAAGTTGCAGAAACATTGATGTGTTTTACTAGTACTATTGTAAATTAAAGCCCTCACGGAACAGTTTTGGTTTGAATTCCCCCGTTTCAGTTTCCGTTTTTAAGATGAAAAGCAAGCACTAAAGTGTAATACGATGCTAAAAATCATGGAATTTTTTAAGGAATTCGCATTCATTTATTCATTTTGTACCTATAAGGAAACTTTTTTCTGGAAAATATTTTATGATTTGATCATCTTCCACTGAGGAAAATTTAAAATCCCATCTTACGTTATATTTTTAGCTTCAGTATTCGTCATCAGTGTTTCACAATTGCAACTGTATTGCACAAAAAAGTTGTCCTACTTTTGAAAATTAAAAATCCTTGAAAAAATACAAATTTCCCTATAATTAAGCTGTCTAATGATTTCCCTCCCATAAATTGTCGTTTATTCGGTCATACTTTACGGTTCTTATCCACAATCCTCTTGTTAACAGGTATATTTATTGGGTCAATTCCCCGTTCGAAGAAAGTAGCGTTAACCTTGTAATTCTCAGAAAATGATTGACAGCTCACAGAAAAACATTCATTCCCTGCTCAAGAAAGTGCTAAAGAAATCGTAACAATAAAAATCATCTTAAACCTTATTCATATCCAATCCAACTATGTACTTATATGATTCCTCTCAAAAGGCAATAAAGCAAATTGATTACAAGAACGGTATTGCGCGGTCTATTCACAAATGTGATAAAATACCTAATTATCCACAAAATGGGCAGAGTTGGGTCCTCCTTGTTATGTCACTAAAGCGTAATAGAGTGTGCTATGGCTAATAACGGAAAGTTCTTCTGCAGTACTATTAATATAAGAAGAAAACATCAATTTTCCTTATGATGACGAACAAGCGTAATAAAATTTGGACATTTGATTATATATCCGTGCCCTAGTTACACAATAATAACGTTATAAGTAGTCCGGGTCCTTCAAAGCTTTTCTTTCAGAGAATGATCCTTTTCCTCAATACTTATTGCATACAGGAAAGGTTCGTTTACGATTCCATTTATATTGTATGAGGCTATACGTTTGATACCCAACACATCTTTCTCGTAAACTGTGCCCATGAAGGCGTGGATCATGCTCGTCGCAAGTGCCAAGATCCATCCCAATCCATTCTAGCTTTCTTGGATTTAAAATTCTTAGAATCAGTCTTGGTTGTAAAAATTGATTGGGTCAGTAATGCCAGTATTTTTGTTTAGTGATTTCTTTTACGAAAATATCCACAAAAAAGAACGTAAACAAACTGTCTCCTAAAATATCAATAAAACTTGATGGTTCTGATGCGATTATTTTGAGGATGCTCATTTACTAAATTGCATTATATGACCTTTATCAAGTAGCAGTAAAGTGGCCAAAAAATAAATGCTACATGGAAAAAATATCCCCGCAGCAGCCACCCACCTTTTCCTAAAGCCAGAGTAGAAGCAAAGAATTTCTGAAGATTAGATTGACCTTCTAGAGAACCACGTTGTACAGCTTCATTCTATTCTATTAACCACTTCTATTTCTTCTTATCTTTATTGACAAGCAATCAAAGTATACTTGTTAGGATGGATAATCATTGTACACAGGCACTTGATATTTTTATCACAGGTCGATGAGGATGTCAAGAGCAAGAGAAGAATTTTTCTGAAAAAAAAAAGATTCTTGGTTTCTCTGGTAAGAGAATGTTTAGAAAAGAATGTGTTGAGTTGAATGAAAGATTCAACTGTATTTAGACACGCTATATAGTCTATCAGGATGATTTAGGATTTTCCATTTTCCTCATCCTCAGAGAATGGGTGACACTGGCAATCTATACGAAAAGTAAAAAAAGATGTCCCATGGCGGACTCTGTTTGGTCATGAAGATGTAATAATAATAGTTTGGCTCACTTCTGGGTGTTACCTCACACCTAGCACTAAACTCATTTACAGGAAGGAACAATGGATGGATAGAGATAGAGGGACTTCTTCTACAGCAATCATGCATTGTTGTTGGCTGGATGCTGAGCTTGTGTGCTATGATGGCTAAAGTATCAAATCATGTAGGCCACCCAAAAATGCTACCACCATTAGAACCATAAACAAGCGAACAAAAAAGTGGGGTTCTCTTTTACTTCATCAGGAAGAGAGATGTCACACAGCTTTTGTTTACGTTGTTGGTGACATATATTGGATAAAATCTATTGTTTGGTGAGCACCTCACACACACCCAAACCGGAGCGTAGCCACCTACATTGGACTCTCAACTCTCAAGTGCACCTATAAACAATTCAGGTACAAAACAAAGCTAAAGTCTGACTGAAATGCATTATTTGGCATGACTCCAAAAACTTCTTGATTGATTGAGCCTTCTTGTTCTTTCCGATCTTTTAAATAAACGGAAGAGGGTTTTATCATAAGAAAGAGCCAAACAAGCCTCAAGTTTCTCCCCGTGTTGAATCATTGCATTGCCGAGACAATAACCTTTCACATCACAATATCACAAATGTTTTTTCTGCTTCAATCATTAGTCTTGTTATATTAGTACGAGTAGGTACGCTGCAGTGCTAAAGATCTCTTTCATGTGGATGGGATTAACTCTAATGTGTCAAGTTGATTGTTTTTAGTTTTTCTAGATTGTCATAAATAAATAATGATCGATGAATGTTTTACATACAAATGAAAACTTGAACCTTTGCGGTGTATTTCAATTAGCAAGAATTGGTAAGATGAATCAACTGTAAGCTAAAAGCAGACTCAAACAACTTGAGGATCATCATTCGGCTCGCATCAAAGCAAAGATCAATCAAAATCGGCTTGATTGGTGTCAGTAAGCCAAACGAAGAACTTGCACAAAGAACATCATGTCTTACAGTAGTTAGCTCAAACAAGTTACCTAACTTAAAAATCGCAGTTTGAATTGTTTTATGGAGAAACCAATTTGGCTCCCATTTTGCTAGAATATATTGCACCGAATTCTTACGTGAATCGTCTTAGGTGTCCCAATTTATCCTTTGTTTGCGATCGGATTTTGTTGGGGGCATGGCAGGGGTTGCTTGGTGTGTTGTTGGTGGGTTTATTATTGTTGTTTTGAGGTGGTATGAACGATCCGTAGCTAAAAGAATCTTCGTTCTTCTAAAGAAAGAAGAGAATGTTTTACGATATCTCCCTTCCTTGTAAGCCACCAACAGAGATGTTGAGACAACTTAACCTTAGGTAGAGAGATTGACTTGCTGGGTGTCATCGGCACAACATCACGTTGCGTATATTTTATTGGGTTTACCTCCCTTCTCACCCATCCACTTGGCTGGATTATTTTATTGTTCTGTATTGAAGGAAGCATGACCTGGACATGCTTGATTAAGAGACGCATTGGCCATAGTGCGGAGGCATAATTTGTAAATTCTAGACTTAACATCTTCATGAACTTATTGTCAGTAAGCACAATTATTTTCTGATCCAAATTAAAACTCCATTTAAAGCCGATTTCATTCTATTGGAAAAAGGTGTGGGTGTAGTCATTTAATGTTTTCATGGTTTATTGTACCAACGCATTAAAACTATCATAGACTGCTTAAATATTAAGCGTCAAACGACAAAACAATGTCATTTTCTAGCACGCTTATTAAATAACAACACTGTTACAGCAATTATCTATGGCTATGTATCATAAACTCAACATTAAGTCTGATCCGGATCCACAATCACAAATCACAATCAGACATCTGCTGAACTATGACGTGACTTGGATAGATATTTGCTGTTTACTTTCTAATGTGTCTACTCTACTTTTTAAAAAGACAATAGCTGTTGTAATTTCAGACCATGATATGATCACAAAATCACATTTTAAAAGACATTTCGCATTTTAACCCTTCCGCATATCTTCTGATTATACAACCGTAATTGATAACAAACAACTACTCAATCTTGATGATAATAGATGACTATATTACCGAAGACAATAGAAGTGGACAGGTGGATTTAATATTCATATTAAGAAAGCAAGTTATCATTACGTTTTGACTTTGCATGTTAGCTCATCACAAAAAACGGAACCTGAATTGATTTCTTCATTCATTTTTACAACGCGACAGCCTAAAATCCTCGTCGTGGGCAATCGTAAACTTTGGCCTTATCAGATAACACGAAGCAGAGTCATTCTTAATATCTTTTGTTGAGCTTCACATGTTTCATAAAACCATCCTGAGCTAGCACATTGTGATTGTACAGTAAAACATGCATTAAATTAAGTTTGAAGATTAGAACTGGTAATTTGCATAATATTTTGGAAAGGTCGTTTGCTCACGGAATAAAAATTTCATCCAATGATTACTACTCCCAGCATGCGTTGAATATTTTATTACCTTCATTGAATTAAAATGGTACATTCCAGTCGCATTCATAGTGCAAAAATTTGCATATTATAATATTTGCACTGACCTACGCGTTACAATTTACAATTATAAACTGCATTATAATTTGATACTGGTATAGTATAGAGAGTTAGAGATAAGATAAGAGAAGTAGATTAATTCCAATTGTATTCAATAAAATAGATGCAATAAATGATAAAACCCAAAGTAACAATTTTATTCAAATTAATTACTTTGTATAATATAGAACTTGTATAGGAACTGCAAGGAAGAAGAAGAGCATCAGAAAAGAGTTGTTGTGTGTGGCTGTGACACTAAAAACAAATCAATCAACTCAGCTCTATTGCCTCTCCTCACCTTTTCATTGTCGTTTCTTGACACGCACACACATGACACAAACATACATACGAACTACGAACCAAAAGCACAAACCGTTTTGGGTAGTAAGTAGTATGAGAGGCGACAAACTAAACATGAACGAATTTGAAAAAAGTTGATTGATTTATGGATTTCGATATGAATTTTTATTGACCAGAAAGAAGCGACTAGATTGAAATAAAAATCTTAAAAGAATTTTTGTTTCGAGTGTTTTAATGGGAAACTGGGAATTTCACATGAATAATTACTTTTTTAAGCAAATCATTTAATCATTTTTATAACTGTATTCTATGACCAGTAGACTTGAACTCACGTGTAAGGAGGGTGCGGAATTGCTGATCATGATCCAGTAGCCCGCGCGAAATAACTGATAAGTACAACTATAAGTTTAATAGAGCAAAGCTACTAGATTGTGCAAGGAAATCCAAATATTTAAATAATTTTTTGCATGGACAAAGTGTACTGTACTGCAATAGACATTGATTGATTTAATAAATAATTGATTGATTAATTGAGGAGATGTAACATTATTCAGGCTGAGAAATACAGAAAGGATTTTTGCTGTAATTCAATCCATGCATAATTACAACATGCAATGACCATTCAAATGACGAGGCAAAAAATAGAAGTTTTATTTTACTGCTTTAAGTTAAGTTAACTAGCTCAACTGGTGAAACTGGAACTGTAACAAGCTTTGCGCAGTCGTCAAGAGTCGAGTCAAGAGATGATGTGTCTGTGCTGATGCTGAACATGTCATTAGCAACTTGACCTGTTGTAAGAAATGAATACCACTTTCAACGTCATTTCGTCTTCTAAAAGCTGACACATTTTTACAATGCTAAACTGGAATTTTTGACGAGATGAATTGGGATAATAAAATGACTTAATGTATGCATAATATGAAATCTTAAAACAAAAGCGAACAAATGAAACCTAATGATGACTATACCGGCCAATCACAAAGTTATGATAGCGCAGAGTTCTGAAAAAATCTTAATGGGCTTAATTCGCAGTAATTTTTATTTCTTGAATAAATAACAAAATGCTTACTTTTGAAGCTGGAACAAGTGCAATTGAGATAATTAGTCTTTTTAGCACAAACTACACAGGTGAGGAACAATTGCGTATGTCAGTATGTGTCCACAATAAATTATTCATTAGTACTACAGAGAGCAGCTTGAATTAAAACGCGTAATTGAGCATTCTGTTTTAAAAGTGAGAACATAATGAAAGAGTTTATGCGCAGTTCTTTCAGTTTGTAGCACGTATTACGTATTCCTGTGGAATGCTGTAATTAGCTTGCGCATTCCATTAGAATTTTCTTTAATGAGATGTAAATTTTCTTCAATTACACTCTCTAAAATGAAGCATCCGATCTTTAATAGAAAGTCAAAGTGTTTGATGATTTCAAGCATATGAAACCGCCCAAGGAAGAAAAAAGCCAATTGTTTTGTTTCTCTCTTTTATTATCCCACTCATTAATTTTCCTTGTAAATCTTAAAATGAAACATCGGCTCAGCCCGGTCGACCTTTTGCAATTATTATTTTTAAAAAAACTATTTATAAATGAAGCAGGACACAATTTTAAAATAATCATACGCTTAGCTTAGCACACGACAAGTGGTCATTTGAGCTGAAAAAATATGATTTGTGTATTGTGTTTCATTTAAACAAAGCTTGTTGCTTTTGTTGTTACAGCGCAACTTTTAAAATAGCAAACTCACTAATTCTTTTTACTTATTTGTCACACATTGCATAACCAAAAACGGACAAATGCCTAATGGTTTATGCAAGGGATGCTAAAAAAACGTAGTGAGCACTCCTCTTATACGGGCAGAAGCATTCAACTTTAATCGAATCGATAGACCAAACAAATTCGATCCAGAAAAAGATTACAATTTGGCATTCGATACGCATTCGTTTTGATTGCCCTTTTTTATGTTCC
Source organism: Lepidocyrtus cf. sotoi NNG-2020 (assembly GCA_027744475.1). NCBI lineage: Eukaryota > Metazoa > Arthropoda > Collembola > Entomobryomorpha > Entomobryidae > Lepidocyrtus > Lepidocyrtus cf. sotoi NNG-2020. The sequence continues at coordinate 174 of JAHZNJ010000794.1, read as the reverse complement.
ATTCCATGATTCCATACAGCAACTCTTGTTGATTATTAGACAAGCTACAGGATCACGAGTATTACGAAATATATTATCTAAAAATTATTACCTATTTAGGTACATAATCCCATTTCCCTGTGCTGAATGGAAGCAAAAGACAAAACATATTACATGCCACATGCTAGTAGCCGG
>JAHZNJ010000793.1:0-25919 GCA_027744475.1 Lepidocyrtus cf. sotoi NNG-2020 | reverse complement strand
GTCACTCGAATTCCTCTTTCCTTTTCCCTTCTTTTATAGATAAATACACGTCCTCCACAATTCGCCGCTGTCGATAATTTCCAGTTTTCCGTTAGTTAGAAAGTATTTCTTGTTTTATCATCAAAAAGAGGAATTACTTATATTTCATAAGTATAATAAACTACTGTAAAAGCCCGGATCTCCTTCTTTCCTTCCTTCCCTGGTAAAACAAACACGAGAACCTGCACGTATTTCCCTGAAGTATTGAAGTTTCAGCTGAACAAGAACAACAAGAACATTAACAGCACCACCGAATAATTGAACTTTTCCCAGTGAGCGCTTAAGCTTGTAAACTTCACCTTCACTGAATGATGATGGAAATGGAACCCGGGACCCCCCTCATCAACAAAACAAATTAATTATTTGCGAAAAAAATTTGTGTATTATGCGGAACACAATAACAGCAATAAAACCACCAATTCGTTACTCATCTATTCACGCCTTCCACCCAGTAAAATAAAAAAGGAACTTTTCCTTATTTTTACAATTTACAATGTTTCTTTATCACAAACTTTTCTGCGATTTGCCTGCAGCAGTAATGTTATAACTTTATCGCACTTTTTTTATCTGTTTCGGCTTGAATTAGATACTTGTTGGAAGAGTTGCGACAATTTGTGTGATAAAATGTACACTCTTTATTAAGTAATAATAGTAATGTAGGAATTCCACTTTTAAATTTGATTATATTTATATCCCCGTTCCTTCTTGTAATAATTTCATTGATGATTATGTCACTTCATTCACTCACTCATTTGTAATATAATTTCAGTGATTGAGCTGAGCTCTCTCATTTACATTTACTCACTCCTTCTTTTCGATTACTAAATTTGATGTGCGCCACACTACCACCATAAATAATGGACCCATCAACAGGAGACGAATAACTTTTGTGAATATATAAATGCACAATAATGTATCGTATATTTTTTACTAAACTAATCAGTTTCACTGTCTTTTCGTCCTCTCAGCTCACATCAGCAGCACTTAATTATTATTAAGGATATTATGTAAAATGCAATTTCTGCTGCTGCTGCTGATGATGATGGTGGTGAATGAATGATGCTGATGATGACTCGATCCTTTTCTTTCTTTCTTTTCTGTGATTCTGATTATATCATTCTTCTCCTCCTTTATTTTGCTGATTAGAGTTGAGTAGTAGAAGTACATGTACAATGAACAATTTTCAGTGAGTGACTAGGTAAGTATCGTATATTTTTGACTAAACTAATCAGTTTCACTGTCTTTTCGTCCTCTCAGCTCACATCAGCAGCACTTAATTATTATTAAGGATATTATGTAAAATGCAATTTCTGCTGCTGCTGATGATGATGATGGTTGTGAATGAATGATGATGACTCGATCCTTTTCTTTCTTTCTTTTCTGTGATTATGATTATATCATTCTTCTCCTCCTTTATTTTGCTGATTAGAGTTGAGTAGTAGAAGTACATGTACAATGAACAATTTTCAGTGAGTGACTAGGCCAATCTGCTGTTGAGTTGATGACGATGACGATTACTATGACGCTGATGTAATAGAAGTGGTTATAGTACTGCTGACCATTATTATTATTATTTCATATCACGTTATGTTGATATTTGTGGTTCTGGTGAAGCTGGTCCTCATTCTCATCATACTCATCGTTTTCCTCCTCAACATTCTCAACATCGTTATTCCCTTCTTCTTCAACTTCAACTTCTTCGTTCGTATCACATCAGATCAAATCACATCACATCCAAAACAATAATAAGAAAAAAATTTGCAGGCAGCAAGGACAAGTGGTCAGTGGCAGAGAAGCCGAGTCCTTCTCTCTCTCTCTCTCTCTCTCATCCACAAATAAATAAATGTTTTATTCTTTTTTAGAGCTACAGCAGCTTCAACTTCAACTCACTAATAAAACTTATTTGCTCTCTTCCTTTCTTACGCGAACAACACATCCAATCCAATATCAGTCACCGTTTAATCAAATGAAATATTATTAATAATAGGGCGCTGCTGCTGCTGTTTTGTAATAAATTCTCGAATCAAATATCGATTATTCTGACTGATTTTACCAACGCCAAAATTGCTTTTTGTAAGGCAAATTAATCAAAGAAGGATTATTTCATTAGATGAAGAAAGAGAGAGTGCAGGGGAGTGGAGTGAAGAAGGTCCAAATAAAACTTATTTCCCTTTTTTGTATTCTTACACAACAGAGCAGCTGCTATGCTGCTGCTGCTGCTGCACAATTTTATTGGTTACGTGCTTTAATACGATACGATTTGAATTCGTATTTGTTCTTTGCTTTGTTGATCTGATTTGATTTTTGGTTTGTCTGCTGTTGCTGATGATTTTAGTAAACTTTTTTTACTTCTCTTCTGCGACACCACTTTACTTATTTATTACAAATTCGTAATAATATTATAAATACGTAAGTAAAGTTTATTATGTTATGTTGTGTGGTGGTGGTATGATGATGGCGAATACGAAGAAGACGAAGAAGTAAAGGAAAAATAACAATAAAAATGGATTATTTTCTTGTTTTAAGTAGATTGTAGATCAAGAGCATTAGCAGCAAGTCAGTCAGTCAGTCACTTGCACAACTCTTTTTCTTCTCTCTCTCTTTCCCTTTCTCACTTAAACTCCTTCTGGTTCCTCTTTTGTACGAAAGTAATTACTATGCATATGGATGGATAATATGGAGAGAGATTGGTAAATGTGTTGTTGCTGCTGCGGCTGTTGTGTTTTTGTTATTTGATGATGATGATGACGGTGGTGCTGCTGCTGGTCGTGTCGTCCTATAATATGCAATCTCTCTCTCTCTCTCTCTCTTTTTCTCAAGAAAGTTTTAGAAGAGGAAGAAGAGAAAAAGACGAAGACTTTTTAAGATAAAGAAAACACAGCAACGCGGACAAGTTTCACTAGCAGAGTAGTAGTAGAACTTTCGTAGTAGGAGAATAAATGTACGGCTGCTCCTCTTCCTTCTTCCTCACTTCACACACTACTGCTATTTCGTAAACAACAACACAACATCAATATCAAATAGGAACGGGAAGTGAGTGACTGAGCGGAGCGAGCAGCAGCGTAAGAAGAAGAGAGCGAGGAAAAGGCATATGAGAGAAACAGAGAACTGCTGCTGCTGCTTCTCTTTGCCTTGCCTTGCTTTACTTACTCCCTTTTCATACGGGTGATAAATTTTTGGAATAGTTTTTGCTAAATGCCTTTTTAATGGGTAATGGGAAGTGAATGGAAAATTACGCGTCGTATCGTAATCGTAATACTCAAGTTTTTATTCGATTGAAATGAAACTGTCGAGAAATTGATTTGACAATTTTTTATGTCTGCTCTGCCTCACATCACCGTCACCCTTGCTGGTTCTTGAAAGAGAAAGTTTGTTTCCGGGAATGTGAATGCAGCAGTAGCTAGCTATCCACTCACAATTATTTACAAATTAGATAAAATTGCTTGTAAAGATCCTGTTTGTAGGTGTGTAGTGTAGTGTGTAGGCAGGTATGGTTACACTCACAAAAGGTTGATTTCTCTTTTCACTTTCCTTCTTCGTTTTCTTTGAAAATGAAACAAGTTCACTTATTATTTTCTTGCTAGTTAAGTTAACTGGTTCAGTTGAGGGAAGAATTTTTTTTCTTGGAAAAAGTAATTGTCCAAGAAGAAACAAGAAGTGAAAACAATTTCGCTGTGCTTTTAAGAGAATGTTTTTATGCTGGCCTGTAGATGATGTTAACGGGCTTTGATAATATGTTTATATGTCGTTTCTTTCTTCTTCTCCTTTGCTGCTGTTGTCAAAATTGTAATTTGCCTGGTTTCAGTTTAGAAGACCAGTGATAGTGATGTCGCTAATGATGGTGATGATGATAATGATGGTGATGTTCTTTCTCCCTCTTCTCTCCCTGTTTGAGGATCGGATACGGTATACTTAAGCAAGGTGGGTGGCCCCTAAAAAGAAACAACACAAGACAAGGCAACCTGCCAATAACGCAAGCACCACCACAGGATAATAATTTTTGCAGAAGAGAGTCCTCCTCTCTTTCTCTGTCTCCTTTTATTTCTCTTCCAAACCGAACGAACAAGCAGCAGCCAGCGCAGCAATCTGACTTTGACTCTTTAGTATCTGCTGCTCATTTATGTTGTCCCTGCTTCTGCTGTTATGTTGCTGCTTATTTAACTTTTTGGCTTCACAGAATACAAAACGGACAAAAAATTATCTCCGTTTTATTATTACTTCTTCTTCTTTTTTCTACTTCATATAAAAATAAGTTCAATCGAGTTCAATTGCTGCAATGGCAATGTCGTCGTTGTATGACGGAGGTGATCCCGTTGCGTTGCTGTTGCTGCTCTCTTGTTTATGTTTTTTATTATTATTATTACTCCTGCTCGTTTTCTTCCAAATCATTTTCCTCCCAATTTCTCATGCGAATACTAAAAAATATTCTTTTGAAAAATTTCTCATCAAAATCCTAAAGTGTTTTAGTAGCAAAGGCAGCCATACAGTTGACGATGATACTTAAGTAACTACGAAACGAAGATTTTCTCTTTGACCGTCCGTCCGTCCTGCTGATGATTATAATGATAATAATAGTAGTAATGCAAGACTACTACTCTTCTTCTGCTCTACTACTTCTTGTTCTTCTCCTTACTCTTTCCTTTTCCTGTGTGTTTGCAGTTTAGTTTCTTCTCTCCACCACAGCACCATGAAATACGCTGGGTTCTTTTCCTAACGGTGATGATGGTGGTGGAGCCTGAAAAATAACAAAAGCTGGCTGATACTATGTTGATGATTATGATAGTGCTTCTGCTGCTGCTGTTGGTGGTATATCGTTTGGATGGAGTGAATATGCTTACTCCTTATTTTCTCCACTACACACTACTGCTGCTTCTTGCCTCTCTCTCGACTCACACACAATCAGCCTAGTACTTACTCCTCCTGCCTCACTCCTTCTAAATAAATATTACTTCCGTTCCCGTACTATATAAAAGTGAAAGAAGAAGCAGCAGCAGTGAGAGCTTTTGGAAAAGATGGAGAGGGACAGCACAGCTCCTGCTGCTATGATACTTGACTACACATGCAAAAAATGTTGCAGTACTCAACCAAATCTCCACTACCACTAGTCTTTTCTCCTCACTCCTCACCTCTTTCTAGTTTCTAGGAGTAGCGAAATATCATCATCATCGTCTCTCTTTCTCTAGTTCTATCCACTCATATCATGACTATGGAGGAAACCACACCAGCAAAGCAAATAAAGAGGGCTTGGCAGAACTGCTGCTAGCTGCTGCTGTTCTGCTACTTCTATACGCTATTCGGTTGGTTGTATTGGCATGTTCATGTTCCTTTCCCTTTTTTTCTCGAAAAAAAATGTTGGAAGAGGATGAATATATTATGACCATGTTACCCGTTCTCTCTCTCTTTCCACCGAAAAAAGTATTTCAAAAGTATTTTCACCAGCGATAGCAGCAACAGAGTTTCTCCAACATTGTAGCTATGCACTAGTACATAAACCTACCTATTCCATTCCGTACCATCTTCATTTTCCTTTATTCCCCACATGGAAAGAAGGAGGTGGAGGAGTAGACCATGGATGGATGGATGGATGGAAACCAAGATATTATGTTTGTAAAAGCATGGAAGAGTATCGTCGTACGTACGCGTAAAAGAAAAGTACGGCGGATGTGACAGGGAAAGGAAAAGCACTATGAAAAAAGTATCTGCATTGAATAAATGTACACACCCAAAAGAGAAGGAGAGGCTATGCTATAATATCATCTTCTTCTTAAGTTGTACTATATAATATGACTATGACTATGAGACTTTTTGTTTATGTGTGTGTTCTCATGAGTATGAGTGCGTGCTGCTGCTGCTGCTGCTTTTACTATATTTTTCTTCTGCTCATGCTGTTACGTTACTTGCTGGCGATGCTGCTCCTGTTTTATTTGGTATCCTGGGACATTGGATGTTGGATGGAAATGGAAATACTAACAACAAAGCTATAGTCACTCCAACTGTAACAGACAGAAGCACATCAACGGCAGCGGCAAGCAACCACCACCGCCGCCGCACAATATAGTTCTCTTCTTGCTTACTATTTTATGGCGTTGTCGACGTCTTTTTCTCCTTTCCCAACAACCAAGCGAGATAGAGAGAACTTCTCCTCTACTCCACTCTATAACCAACCACATTGCAAAATGTGTAAAAGTGCGGTGCGGGAATGAAGACGGGAATATTACTTTAGGACATGACTCCATCCATTATGTATATGCATTCCTCTCTCTCTCTTTCTCTCTGCTTACTTTTTTTGTATGAAAAAAGCCTAGTCAGAAACTATGTTTTCGATCGTTTTTTATAATAAAACTGGGAAAGTATTGAAGAAGAGAATCGCATAGTTTGCATGCTTTTCGTTCTCACGTGAAGAAAAAATACTCAGTCAGGATTTTTTTGTTCCACTAATTTTCTTCCTCTGTTTTCATCCTCTTGTGTATATGTATGTGTACATTTGTGCATAGTATAAAAAGAGAACGATCATGCTACCAAAAGAATAAAAAAGGATTATAATGATGATAAGCTTTTTGGTGGCGAAAGAAAGAACAAGAAGAATAAGACCAGTAGGAGGATGAGGAGTTGCTGCCGCGCCGCCACAACTTCTCTTTTTTTTGTATTGCTGAAAAACTTCCTTCGGTTATGTTGTTGTTGAGGAAGAAGCCAATAACTTTTGATATTTAAGCTTCTTCTCTTTATTCTGCTGCTCTGAAGCTAAAAAACTTTTATCTTGTCTTTTTGTGAAAAATGGCATGATGGTGAAAACTTCGATGATGTTAATGATGACGATGCGATGATGATGAAAACGAAAGCGACGATGAAGATAATGCATGCGTGCTGCATTCATTCAGTAATAATACCAACACAAGCAAATTTTCTGCATGCTTTTGAAAACTTCCACTTCTCCTGCCGATGATGTTTTGTTGTTTGAGGAAGGAGAAGCGGAGGAGGAGGAAGGGAAGAAGAAGGAAAAGAAGATTGCAAAAAATTTTTTGTTGAAGAAAAGAAAACAGCATCCAATTTTCCTGTTTATTTAAAAAGCTCATCATCAACAGCAGCAGTTTAGCATCATCCTCTTAAGGAGCAGTTGACTGCTAAACGAAGGAAAAAATCTGCGCTGGGAGCTAATTGGTGAAGTGATGGGATGAGAGTGTGAGAGAAACTGACGACGACAGTATTTAGCTTACAGGAAAAGGATGAGAATGAAAGAGAAAACCCGATTCACTTTTTTCTGTTTTTCTTGAATAAAAACCAGACTTGCTTCTGCGGCTGAAGATGTTAATTTTGGCTTGAAATTATGATGACGAGAGAGATGATGATTATGTTAATAAAAAACCCTTATTACTTCATATTTAAAAAAATACAAATAACAAAGGTAATCACGTAGCATGATGGGCGATGTGCTCCGCAATTTCGTATCTATTTGGAATTTTTGTCAGAGTTATAAAGAAAAACGTCGACCGACCTCAGTATACGAGTAAAGGACCTCGAGGTAAAGTTTTGCAAATTTTTGCAAGTACCTTACCAGTCACAATCGCTGTTGTTTCCAAATTGTGCAAAGCTGAAGGCTGAAACTCAAACATGAATCCATTGAGGAGAAAGTACCAAAATTTCTCAAAATTAACTCCTTTTTTATAGCTAAAACAAAAACTTTTATTTTTTAACTTTTAAAAATTTTCAAATAGTCGAATAGGTACAAAGAAAAGCAAATGAGGTCAACTAAAATGGCTTATAAGAAATGCCACAAATATCCCAACGATAACGATCGTGCCAGCAAAAATCATCATAAGCTTTTTCTTCCTCCCCGCAGCCTGGAACTCTTTCGCCTTCTTAGTATCGGCAGTTGCCCTGTCTACCCACTCCACAGCGTCATTTACCTGCATGAGAGGAGCAGTCTGTCTTCTGCCAAATCCTGTACTACTATTCCTTCTGTAAAAAAAGAGACGTCCTTCCCCTTTTCTATCATCTCCTCAAGCTCATCCTGTGTAAATTGTTTCCCAGCGATTTCAGACTGTCTTCGAAATTTTTCTATTAGACTCTGTCGGAAATCATTTTGGGATTTGTAGTAATCTGTCACTGACTCAAGAAATTTTCTTCGGATAGTGGAATGTTGAATCTTCTTGATTCGGAGTTCTGCAGCACTCTCACTCACTTCTTCAGCCCTTTCAATTCCAACCTCAATAGCTTTCAAGCGGAAACGAACTTGCTGAGAAGTCTCCTTGATTCCCACTGAAAGATCTTTTAGTTCATCTTCCAATTCTGGAAAAAATAGAAACTGGAACGTAAAATATTACAAAAACCAGCAACAAGCGTTTGATAAAGTTATAGAAAAAATGTCGTTTTACTTTTGTCTATGCCAGGCGTTGAAAGAATTGAAAAATGTGTCTCTTGAACCCTCTTTGTGTCGGCTCCCAACTGGTCAACAAGCTCCAGGAGCTCCCCCACTTCCTTTGCAAAATCTTTCATGAATCCGTTTTCCACCTCGAGAAAGAGCTGGACTTCCAGCATTTCGAACTCGTCTTCACCCTGTTGGGATGCCTTCAACTCCTTTATTCTATCCTTAGTCATGATTAATTTTTTGATTACTTTTCCAATTCAACACTTGATAATGCTCTCTGTTTAGTAGATGAAAAAATCTGTTTTTTATTTCTCCAACCCATCGTGAAATGAGCAGTAGTAGCATCATCAATAGCAGGACAGAAGCCTTAGAAAAGCGGGGAAAACAGCAGCATCAGGTACCTAAATAATAATTTCCTTCCTTCTTTTCGCTTGATGAGGAAGAAGCAAGCACTAGCTTATAAAAATGATAATGATGAAAATGGATGATGATCATTTTTCTCTTTTAAAAGATTTTTTTTTCTTATCATCATGACATATTTTCCTCTCTTCTCTATGTTTGTTCAAGTTTTTTTCTTGCTTAAAAGTTAATTCACAAAGAGATTCGTTCTTAATGATAATCTTTTAAAAAGGTAGTAGTAGTTTTGATGTTTCCTTTTTAAGGGAAGGAAGGAAGGGAATAATATATAAGGCTCTACTATTCTATTCGTTTTCTTTCTGCTCTACTTTTATTTTCCAGGAAAATATTTCCATCATTATCATCATCGTTTTAATGCTAATGCAGATTGTGAAATGATGATCGTGAAAGTAAGAATAAAAAACGTGAGAGAGGAAGAGGAGGAGGAGAAGAGGGAGAAAGAAGCAGAAATATCATCATTACATGAGCACAGGTTTAGAAGAGAGAGAGAGAGAGAGAAAGAAAGGTAGCAATAGTAATAATAATAATGCTAATGGTACCATCAACATCATCTTATTTTTCCTGCTCGTCACTCGTCATCATCCCCATGAATAAAGAGCATACACAACACACAAGGAGAAATTTATAAGTTTTTTTTTCGTAATAGTGAAGTCGTTGTGCCACTGCTGCTGCTGCTACTGCTGTTAAGTTACTTCTCATGATAATGTTGCTACTGCTCTACTCCTCTCCGGCTGCTGTTCATGATGATGATGATGATGAAAGAAAGAGAAAAGTGTGCCATGCAAAATCCAAAAAAAATGTACTACCACAGCAGCAGTGGCAGTGGCAGCATAGCAGTATCATCATCATCATCACCGGGAGCAGTTCTGTTCTGACTCTGACTCTGACTATAGATAGGTGTAAGCAATATTATAGTCTTTTACTAAAACACGTACATATTTATTTATAGGTATATATTTTTCCGTTTTTTTCGTACTTACATTATCATAAATGGGTAAGAAGAACGTTCTTTATATCTTCCTTTCCTTATACTAACTTACCCCCGAAGTCGACCGGGGAAGTCCGGTTGCCTCTTTCGACTTCTCCCGACAAATACTTTTTAACCAATTTCCTCCTTTCCCTTTCTCTCAACTTAACTCAACTCAACAAAAACTTTTTGCTAGTCTGAAAGTAATTTGTAATCTTTAAAAAAAAGTTTCTCGTGTATTACTTCTTTCGCAATATAATCATAGTCATAGAATACAAGCAGGAATAGTTATGTTACTACAGGAAAAGCAGAGTAGGTGCTATAATAATATATTCATTTAAAGTCAAAGTTTTGATAAAAAATTGCTTTGTAACCTCCCGGCAACAGGAGGAGAAGCAGTATTATTATCGTAGTAATAGAAGTGGATGCACAGTACTAGTAGACAAAGGCAGTAGTAGTAGTAGTACTCGTAAAAGTCCTACTTCTTTTCTCTTCTTCATAGTTCAAATAGCTATTTCTAGTTAATAATACTGCCCACCACCCAATAATATATTCAACTTCAACTTTTACTGCTACTGCTGCTGCTGCCGCCGCCGCTACTGCTGCCATTACTACTGATTATGTCCGTTCTCTTCCACCAGTGGAGAATATTGTTTTTTTCTGTAGGGTGGTGGTGGTGGTGGTGGTGGTAGTGGAATGAAGTAGAAGTAGGAGAAGAAGTGCATAAATTTTGATGAAGTAAAGTTTGCGAAACGGGATGGGAGAGAGTCAGTCGGTGGTTGTATTTCCTTCTGAAATGAGCACGAACTCTACATTCATCGCCATTGCCATCGCCACTGATTATTACCACTGCTAGTATTCTATGCCTTTTGCTTTTGTACTCAATTCATTCTTCATCTTTTACTTTCACTCCCTCTCTCTCGTGGATAAATGATAATAATGATGATGAAGAGGAGAGGAGGATAGATAATATGCTACTGCATTATTGCTTGTATCGTTAATGCATCTCTGCTTGCTTGTCTCGGTGTTGTTGTTTGCCAAAGTCAAGCCAAAACCAGAGAACAAAACCAACTTTTACTCTTTCTTTATTTTCTGAATGGCAACCGTGCGTAAATATTGGTGCAGGTCCTTCTCACTCACCCGAGAAAATCTGGACCACGAAGAAGAAAGTAAAAGTAAAGAGGGTGAAAAGTGAAAACCAAATCATACCAGCAACAATTTTTTTCGCTGTTTTGTTGTATCTATTTTTTTCTTTTATAGAGCATCCCTCTTTTCCAATCCTTTGCAGCTAATCTCTAATTTCCCCGGAAGTTGTTTTTATAGAAGGGTGAATAATAATATTAAAAACAGAGGCTTTGTAGTGTGGAAGGGAGTAAAAAATGGAAATGACGCTGCGGATGATAAGGATATTGAACAGGAAAAGCTTTAAACAGAATTGAAAAGAGAGAGGGAGAGAGAGAAGGCAAAATAGTAGCGTGGTCCAGATTTATTTATTATATTATGCATATATTTTTCTTTCTAGTGGCTTTTCAAAATGATTTGTGTGTGGGCCGCAGCAAAAGCAATATAGTAAGATGAGATGGGATGAAAGAAAAAGCGTTGCGTTAATGGATGGATAGCGAATTGAATTCGTGCATGCATGATGCTTCCTTGCTTACCTCTTTTTTGCATGTGAAACTGACTTCAGTTGGTCCTTCTCTCTGTTTCTTTCTGCAAGAGAGATAAAATGGGCGAGCAGTTGTGTGAGTTGGCGAGGAGGAAGCAACATAAAACATAATACAATTCCCTTGCTTGATTCTCTATAAAAACATAATAAGAATACATCCTTTCCTTACTTTACTTCCTCCTTCGTATATAATAATAATATGAATAAATATTATGAAAAGAGTTTGTTGGAAGATGTGAAAGAGAGGAAGAGAAGAAAGTCGAAAAGACAAAAAAAATTTCGGTAAAAGCATGTCATGTCCTTAAAAATATAAAAAATAGGATGGAAAGTGAAGTGGTTGTTGCTGTCGCTTTCCCTACTTCTTCTCTCTCCTACTACTTTGTTGTCTCTCTTCTCTTTCGCTCTCCAACTCTCTCCTCTTCTTCTCTATCATCGTCTCAGAATCGCATACATGGCGAAAAGCAGCAGTGGTTTGCTTGCTTAGTTGGTTTGTCGTTGTAATATTCGAATTCGCTAAAAAATTTCGCTGGTTTGACTGGAAAGCAGCAGCGGCAGCAACTGCAAATGTAGTGGCGGCAGTGGCAGTGGCAACAGCAGCAGCAATGAATTGACTGGAACTTTTATAATACTGTGTAGGTATACCACGTACAATATTTTTTGCCGCAGGATCAAGCATAAACCAAGAGCATCTCTCTCTTCTTCTTCTTCCACTCTATTCCTTTTTAAAGAATGGACTAAAAAAGGCTGGAAAAGAGATAGGAAAAAACCCAAGCAAGACAAGATCTCTTTCATATAACATAACGCAACCCTTGATAGATAGATAGATGGACCGACGGACGGATGGGTTGTTGGATGGATGGATGGAATGGAATGAACAAGCTCTTCTCTTTTCTCTTAAAAACTCAAAGTCTTCTTCATCTTCTGCTGCTACTGCTGCTGCTGCTGCCGTTTTTCTTCTATTAGAGATGAAGAAGTAGTACAGTTTTGTACTTTAATGTTGTTGTGGAGAAGGGAGGATGTTGTTTTGTTGATGTTGATTCCATTACATTCAATTTTCATGGAGTGAGCAGAAGAGAAAGTCTGAAGTCTTTCTCCATTTTTTTCTGCTCTTCCTCTCTTCTCTTTTTCTCTGGTGGAAATGAAATGGATGGATGAAAAAAACTTTGGTGAGGTTGCTTGCCTTGGTAGTGACTGCTGCTGCTGCTGCTGTTCCTGATGGGATCGAGTAAAGTGGAGTAGTAGGTATTGTACTAGTCCATTTTCTCTTTACGAAGAGTAACTAGCATGATGCTGTTGTGATGATGATACAGAAAGCTTTCTGCCGTTAAACCCAGTATAGTATGGTTTTAGTTGTAGTTTTTTTTGCTTTCTATATTTTTAACAGGAGCAGCACACCAGCAGCAGAAGCCTATCTAGCGTCGCTCGTTTTACTTCCCATTTTTTCCACTATTTTCACTCTGTTTCCCTCATGCAGGTGAAATGCCTGTCAGCAAAGGGAGTCTCATTTCAAAATGATGAGATGGATCCGCTCTTCTTTCCAGAAGGCTACTTGAGAGGAAGGAAAACATGTACTTTAAAAAGTGTATTTTTCAACATTTTACAGATATGAAGTAATATGTTTAAAAGTCTGTTCATATGAGGAGAGGGAGAAAGAGAAAAGGATCCACTTCAACTTTCCCCTTTTCCCCTAGTTTTTTATTATTGCTATTCGTAATGGTGGTGGTGTGTGTGTGTCGAGAGAAAATGGAAAAGAATAAAGTGGGGCTAAGAGAAGCTATCTCGCGTATAATTCCCCAGATTCCTATTTCAGTTTGGATGGAATGGGAGTAAGTGAAAGCAAGTGAAAAACACAAAACACGGGGAAAAGAAGAAGCGAAAATGCAAAAGCAAAATTTTTTTCAGGGGGAATTCGTAAATTGTGTGATGACAATTCTGCCCAGAATAATCATTACTCAGAAAACCTTTCTCAGGTCATGTTTGACCTTTTTGCACGGTCAAAGATGCTCTCTTCTTGGCTTAAACAATTTTTCATTAAGAAGGCATAGCTAGACTGACATAATTTATGAATGGAACCACCAGAAACGACGGCAAGATACAAAGAAAGGGGTACATAATAAGTATTTTGTAAAAGGCCATACCTTTTTATTTGCCCGCTGAATAAATCCTTTGCCAGAGTTCATTTCAGATTCATTGCTCTGAATAATTAATTTCCAGTCAGCAATTTAGTAAATAAGTGAAAATACCTTATCAATTAAATTAAGCAAGGAGAGCAATCAAAATCCACTTTAATGACATAGAAGCCTTCAACCATGTCATGAATCAAATATTTATAAATTTTGCATTTTTATTAGAGATCATCCATAAAATCCATTTCTAGCAGAGAGTGCGAATACTCTTTCACTCTCAGATCCATCAAAATAAAATGTTATCTGGTGGAAAATATCTCACAGCATATGATTCAAAATTCAAAAAGTAATTTGCTTCTAATTTGGTTTCAAGTATTACCCGAGCAAGCAAGCCAAGCCTATAGAAGTCAACAACGACGACGACGAAAGTACGGTACACACAACAATTTGGCATTCAATTCACATTTTAAATTACGTATGATATTGCTCATCATCACATCACAAAATATCTTACTGCATATGTACGGAACGGGGAAGAAGAATTCCCAACACTATTATTTCTTCCCTTACACTTTTCCTTCTTCCTTTCATCAATTTTCAAATCTTGATTTTCTCTGCCAGCAGCTTTTAGCTCTTAGCTCACTTTCTACCTCTCCTCCTCAACAAACTTCAACATCAATTTTCAGCTCTCTCCTCACCTCACTCACATTTTCACGTGTGTTGCTCTTGTTGGTTCTTCTTGGTATAGTGCCTTACTGTTACTCTTCCCTGTTTAGTAATACATAGTCTAGTTTTTTTTAATGTAACAGCCTCACATTCATATGATGTCTTTTTAATTTTGAACCAGAGAGAAAATCCATTCACTCACTCATTCATGCAATCGCGTTCACCCACCTCTTTCCGAATTTTCATTTTCCCCGTTTACGTTGATGTTGCGTTGCTTCGCTGCAGCTTCTCTTTTCCAGTATTTTCTGAAAAATTTGAGCCGACAACCGAACCAAAGCTGAATCCAAGCCAAGCCAAGCACATAAAATAAGTTTTTGGTGGTGGTGGTGGTGGCTGCTGCTGCTTCTGCTCTGCTGCTGGAAAAGTGTCATTAAAATCTATCGTAATGACATGTGTAATACGACAACTTTCACCATTTCACCTCATTCCAGCCCCCATTAGCTAACTTTGATGTGATAACATCACCCTCCTGTCATGGTATGGTATGGCTTGGCGTATTATAACATCATCAAAATCTTCCATCATCATCCTCTTCTATGATTTCATACTTCCTAATCCTACTAACAAGTATAGTACCTACCTAGTAGTAAGTATGTCGTGCAAAACACATCTGGCTTTCCCTACATTTTTTGCTGGAAATGAATGAATATTAAATAGTGAATGAATGTAAAATAAGTAAAGGAAAAGAGAGACGTGAATAAAGTACAGAATATTATAATATAGCGTTGTTGTTGTTGACTGTATTGTTTGCATTGTATGGTTACTATTTTTTGCACATAAAAACAATGTAAAAAAAGAGTTGTTGCTAGTGCCAGGTTTAGTCTCATTTATTTCAGTCACAGCCAACAACGAGCACACAATATCCAAAGCAGAAGCAGAAGTTTTTACTTTCGCTACTACTATTTTTGCTCATTTTACTACAAAACTGAAACAATTTTACGACTCATTAAAACTGGAAAAGACGGATGCATGGAAGAAGGAAGGAAAGAGAAAAGAGGAAATGAGAAGAATGAGCCAACAGGGTAGGTCCACGTCCAAGAAGAAGAAGAAAAGAGAACATGTTGTTGGTAAGCATAAGGATACATATAAGCAACATCAACAACAGTAGCAGACAAAACAGTAGCAGCAGCCGTAGTAGATTTTTCCTCCTCAGCGAACTCTTCTCTCGTAAACAGGCAATTAGCTCCAGCTTTAATAACCCTTTTTACGAGGAAAATATGGACTAGATTTGATGACAATGATGAGGATGATGATGAACATGAACCGCTCTAAATTTTTATTTCCATTTATTTTTCTCGCACATACATCCATACATCATCATCATCATGGGAAGCAGCAGCATTATGAACAAAGCCTATTTAAATTTTTTAAGGAAAACGCCTTTGCCTTTCTCTCTGCTTATGAATATCTAACAGGAATAGCTTGGCCTGTCATATAATATATTACTATTATTATGGCACAGTTTTATTTTTCTCATGTCAGACAAATAAAAATAAACACACACAGAAAAAATTGAAAGGAAGATTGCAATGCTTGGAATGGAAGGAAAGAGGAAGTCGAGCAGAAGAAGACCTCTTTCCACTATTCTCTTAACCCGCATCGCATCGTCGTCGTCGTCATTATCGTCACTCGCAGGCCGAGAGCATACTGTAGTAATAATAATGCAAAATGTGCTATGTTTTTTGCCATTTACTACAACCACCACCACACCACCATACCAGCATTATTTTCATATGATCACATCGCACATCACGTCCATCCATAGCCATCCATCCAAAAACGAAACTCAACCACCATCAACCATAGCACAACAGCAACCCACTACCACCACCATCACCATACCATCCGATCCTCCATAGCAGCATCGCCGTCATCGTCTTCTCCGCCACCACCACCGCCACATCAACATCAAGCACCTCCGCCCTACTTCTTCTTCTCCTCCAAAACCACGCCACCTCCTCCACTTCCACCACCATGATATTATTATACCGCAGAACAGCAGTAATAACCCAAACCGCAAAAATACAAGAACGAAGAAGGAAGAGCTGAAAAACAAAAACTCTTGAAGAGTTCTTCATCTCTCTTTCTCCTTTTCTTTCTTTCTTTCTCTTTCTCTGTGTCTGTCTGTTCCTTCTGCCCCATTTTGTTATACCTTCGTCGTTCGACGTTCAGTCTTTTCCTCTGTTCCTTTGCCTTTATGTCATAGGGATGGCATGGGCGAATGGTGGTAGTGATGATTACATCGTCGAGGATGAATTTTGAAGTAAAAGGAGATGTAAAGGAAACCCCAAAATCCTCTACAACACCAACAACACCACCGCCACCATCAAAACATCATTTTTCTTCTTCTTCCATCTTCTTCTTTCTTTTTTATTCGAGAAATGAAAACATATTTCAGTTGAATTTCATTCCGCTTTGAATGGAAATAGGGAATAATATAATATTGCACTCGTATTATAGAAAAACATTCACTTCAATTTCAGATCGTTCCCGAGTTTGGCTACGTTACGTTACTTGCATTTCGTTTAAGTTTAAGTCCCTCCATCTAACTCGTTCGCTTTTCTCTCTTTCACTCACTCACTGTTTTTTGCAAACTTCATCTTTCATCCCTCTATTCACCAACGATAATTTCTGGGGCGAAACAAAATATGTACTTCACTTCAATACCCGAAATAGGAAACCCGGACAAGAAAATAAAGTTTGGGAAAGGGAAAACAGAAGACGAGAGCCGACGAAGAAGAAAAGGCAAAAAAACACAAAAAAAAAAATAATAAAGCAAATTGCAAAAAAACTCGTTCTTTACAAATTTCGTTTTTCGTAAGAATTGTAAATAAATGTAAAAGGTGAAGGTAAAAAGGAATAATACGAGAATGGAATAAGAAGGTTGCTGCCGATCATGTTCTTGATGATGATCATCATGATATAATAATAATAAAAGGATGGCAATCTACTTTATTCTATTGCTTTGCAATATAAAAAACATGCATTGCTGCTTCTGCTGCGTTGCGTAGCTTAAAAAGCTTATCATCATTAGTAAGAAAAAAGGAATAAGATACTGTTCGGCTTGGCTTGTGTTTTTTAATGCGTTCCTTCTTTTTTACATGACATTCGCATTCCCTGCCATTTTTTGTAAGTAATGTATTAAAAGTTTATGATGATAAGAAGTTGTAATAAGAACCCATTCATTTCATTATATTTATAGCCGAATAAGATGAAGAAAAAGAAGAAGAATATAAAAAAGGCATAGAAATTGCCATGATTATGCGTGTAAAATTATGAAAAGTTCTCTTATAATTTTTTTTGCACAGGATTAGCACATTCAAACGGACCGAAAGTTGTAAGGGGAGTGTACAAGACGAAAAGCTCTCTTTCAAAAATCTTTTTTAAAATGAAAATGATGATAATGCGAAAAAAAACATTTTGCTTTTGAAGCAAGCAAAGAAGCATACAGCGAAGAACACTGAAGATGATGATCATCGTCATATCATCGTTGTCGTTATCATCGTGAGAAGAATCACTGGGTTGACTAGATTATAATGGGTTCGTCGTATTCGTGAGTCGTTTGGAGTTTATTGCTTAGGCTCTGCTTTGCTGCAATGAAATGAACTGCTTCATCCTCTTTATTGAGAAAATTTTGATGATGATGATGATGATGATGGGGTAGTGGATGAGGTCAACTTCAAAAAGCCAGGCCAAACTTGAAACATGTCAAGTCATATCGCATCGCTATTACTGTCTTCGCTCACTTTTAAAAGGTAAGTACGTACTATTTAAATTACAATGAAAAACTTCTACTTTTTACTAAATCATTCTTGTATTATTATGCTTATCAAGCCAGAAAATCTTTTATACTGCGGGAAGACAAACACTGTCACTTAAAAAATTTACTTTTATATATATTTTTCTTTTTCTGTTGTGAGCTTATTCCCATCATTCTCAATCCTTTCATTCTTAAATAAAAAGATAAATATAAAATAAGAGACCAATATGAAAAATGTTTTTTCTGCAAAACAACTTTTTAAAATTGCATTTTTGCTCTTTTTTCGTAATGCCCTGCCTCTCCTGCCTTGCCATACCATGCCATCTCGCCCCATCAGAGTCATATCATATCACCTTTTTCTTTTTTTATTCCACTTCTCTTCTTGGCTTAATTTTTTCGTAATCCCCTGCCTCTCCTGCCTTGCCATACCATGCCATCTCGCCCCATCAGAGTCATATCATATCACCTTTTTCTTTTTTTATTCCACTTCTCTTCTTGGCTTAACTTTTTAACAGTCTTTTTTAATCTTTTCGACGGCATTTCTTCTTTCTCTTTATTTTCTCAAGCAAAAAACTATTCCTATTCATAATAATAATAATCTTTCTGTGAAGAAGGAGTAGTTTTGGCAAAGACTTATTATTATGCAAAAAAAACTCCTGACAAGAAAGAAAGAGTTACTAAAAAAGATAAAAGGAGAAAGAAAAAAAAGAAGAAGAAGCTTTTGGCAAAGTACAATTGAATGGGGAGGATCATAATGGTCTTCGTCGTCGTCGCGACCGCGACTCACTGCCACTACGAGCGATTGTACTAACTACCAACCACCATGATCATTATAGCTTTTAAACAATAGTCATAGTCATCAGCATTATCATTCATTTCTACATTCCATCCACCACCGCCACCTCGTCTTAATGCCATACTTCTACCACCGCCACAACCACCACCTGACCATTTTAAAGTCAAGTCAGCATTTTAAAAAGCGAAATAGGTTTCGAGAATGTGGAGATGGATAATAATAATGGTAAAAGGATCTTGAAGAAGAAGCAGGAACAGGAGCAGGAGCACGTTGTTTCTAAGCTGATTTTAAAAAGATATATAGTGAGCGAGTTGTTAGTGGAAATAGAGGAATTGGGATTCATGAGGTGGTGGTAGCAACACAGCAGCAAAGAAGACAAAGTTTCTTCTGCAGCTCTGCTGCTGCTGCTTCTTCTTCTCTTCAGTTTCAGGTGGTGGCTCTAGTAAATTGCATAAGCAAAAAAGTAGTCCTTCTATTCATACCCCATTTTTTTCTTCTTTTTCTTATAATAATATCCTTTCTCTTTCAGTTTTTGTATTCGTACATGATGCATGCAGGATAATAATGAGGATGATGATGAAGATGATACATAAACATGATGGTGATAATATGCCTTATTATTATCTCCTTCTTTTTTAGAATAAGATGGATCGGATGTAATGGTAAAATAAAAAACGGAAAGATGAGAGAAGAATGAATATCATTATGTAACGTATGATATGACACGATGAGTTAGTGGTACATTATTATATAAGAAGCAGTAAAAAAAAGTTTTGCCTTGTCTGTAATTTTTTTGTCCTTTTCCATCAGTTTTACCTATGCATTGCCTTATATTTTAGAAGAAGAAAAAAATTGTAAGTAAAGTGGTTATGGTGGTGGTTGTATAGTACAGCAGCAGCAGCGTAGGTTGCAAACTGTGAATAGGCAAGTATGGGACACTGACATGCACCAGAGAAGCAGAAGAACATACAGCATACCTACTTACTACTCACGACTCACAACAGAAAATGTAGTTTTTTTGCATGGATGGAAGTTGAAATTACAAGTTTTGTTGGTGGAGTTGACTTGAAATTGATGTTGCTTCTGTTGCAGAACAAGAAGAAGGGAGCTTATATCATGATGATCATATAAAAGAAGATGAACCCTTTTAGCAAAGAGTGAAATGAAATGCTAGTGAACAACCTAAACTTCTATGTATGTATTATGCAAATGGAGAATAAGTAAAGAGTTTTTTTATACTAATATACTGCAGCAGCAAAAGAATAAGAAGAAGAGGAAAAGCTAAAGAGAGTTAAAGCTGCAAAAAGTAAAGTGTCTTTTTTATGAGATGAAGAGATGAGACGATAGTTTGAGAAGTAAGTGAAGTGTGTATCCTTTTTCAATGCTGATGTTACATACTTACTTTGTACTTTGTGAATGTGTTACGCTGCTGCTGCTGCTGCGGTTGTTGTTGTTGCTGATTACATTATAAAAAAAGAAGAAGAAGAAGTTGCTGATGTTGATACTGCTGAATTGCTGCTGCCTCTGATCCTTTTTCATAAAATATAGGCAATGCTGTAATAATGGGAACAACGCAACGGCAACAGCATGGCTATGCAAGAGATCTGAACATGCTCATCGTGTTGTAGTATTTATTTACTTTTCTTTTTTAGCCATGAGTGAATGGTTTACATGCAAAAAGAAGAAAGGACTTGTTGTTTAAAAAATCTTTTTAAAAAAAATGTCTTGCTGCTGCAAAGCATGAATATCTGCTGCAGAAAAGGGCAAAAACGTGTTATCTCTGATGTGAGTGAGTGTGTGCATGTGCGTATTAGCGAAAGGAAGAGCAACGAGCAGTGGTTGGCGATGTGATGTAATGTGATGTGATGAATATTATGATAGGATTGAGGTGGTGGTAGAGTAAATTGCATATGTTTTCATCCTCTCTCTCAAAGAGATGAAGATGAATGTATGCATGTGAGTTGAAATATAATTTGTCTTGACTTTAGTCAGAAAAATATCAGCAGCTCTTTTTCTCTGAGCTGAGCTTTCTCAGAAAGATAGATATAAATGGGAGGAGAAGACGACAGAGAGAGAGAATAAGCAGTGTAGTGGGAAAAGAAACGAAGCACACACTGAGAATATAAATCCTACTTTTTCGAGTTTCTTTTTTTTCTTTTTACAAAATTTGTTTTTATTTTAAAATCCGAATTTGACGGACAGACATACAGGCGGTGGTGGTGACGAACTGACGACGAGTTGGCTGATGAGTGGTTTTGGGTTGTTGGTTGACGACGACCACTTTGATCTTTGAATATCATTCATTTACATTTACGACACGGGGCAAAAGAAGTAAACCAAACCGCTCCTCGCTTGATCCTCTGTGCTCTAGTAGTAAAAAGGGTTTTACTAAAACAAACTTTATCCGTTTTCTTAAAAGAAGAAGAAAAAGGAAGAAGGAACGTGCATATTCCAACGAAGGTGTAATAAGTGGGGTAGAAAGAAAAGCTGCTGGAACTAAGATTGGGAAATCAGCAGCAGCAGCAGCAGCGTGAAGCAGATGAAAGGAGAGTTGAAAAAGTAAAGAGAGAGAAAGAAGCAAAGAAAGAAAGTGTGCCTGCCTAAGTGTGAGTGTGTGTTCCACCCAGAAATAAATTTTGCAAGAAAGAAAGAGAAAAGAAGGAAAAACGTTTTACTACTGAACTGGAGGGGAAATAAAGGAAAAAACATATCGAGCAAGAAGAGAAGAAGTAGAAGTAGAGAGATTGAGATTACATGTCGTCGTCTTTGTAGTCTGTACTTGTTGCATGTGTACATTTTGGAAAATAGTTCTTTTGTGTGAGTAGTGCTTTGCATTCACTCAACTTCTACTACCAGACTACTGCTGCTTCTATTCTGGAGTGAGTGCTTTAGCTGGATGGTGAATGTGGTGGTGCTAAGAGAAGAAGAAGAAGGTGGTGATGGTAATGTTGATGTTGGAAGGAAGGAAAAAGAAAGAAGAAGAAGAAGAAGAAGGGAGACTGATTAGACTGGAGACTTAAAGCTTCCACCCAGAGAGAGAGAAAAGAGAAAGCCTCCACCACCACCAACACTCAATATGTATATAGGACAGGAGAGCAGTGGATAGGTAACAAAACTACATTTATTACTCCTTCTGAGAATAACTTTCATGGTAGGATAACTTCCATTCTTCTTCCCTCATCCACTAACTCACATCACAACACAACGCAAGACTCCACTCCCTTTATATCTACTACTTTGCTTGGTACATATTACTAAACTACGTTTATTTTTGTAAAGATTTTTTTTTCTTTTTAAAGCCTAAGCTTGTACATGAATAGGTGATGTTGATGGAGGTGATGGTATAATGTAATGTAATGTAGGTACCATCTTAAGTGGAAAAATTGCCCGGAATAAGAGAGTCCATTTCGTCTTTCTCTTGCAGAACAGAAAAACATTTTTAGTTATAGTACGACTCATAATAATACCTATTCCATTCCAGGATATAAATATAAAGTTTCATTCCATCTTTTGGTAGACGAAGATCCATCCAAAACTTACACATTTTTGATGGGATGATGTTTGAAGAAGAGAAACTCGTCATTTCATAAAAAATCACGTTTTCTTTCTCCCCAAAAAAGAGCTATGCTTTTTCTTCTTTTCCAGTATTATTTCTTTTTATATTATTATTACTATTATCGATACACGGAAAATCCCAGTTTTGCTTCATTCGAGACATCGACATCAACTCCTCCTCACAAAAGATTCATAGGGAACAACGAGTCTTCTTCTTCGTCATTCATAGTATGATCATGTACCAGAGAGAGAGAGAGAGTAACACAACAGAACAGAAGAAAATCTGTCATAAAAATAAATACATTTTCTCGCTTGTTCGCTCACTCACTCTATAATATTTTTTGGTTCTTCTTAACTCATCTTCATCTCCCATCATTGTATCATCTCCCTATCTGTAATAATAAACTGTGTGTCATTCCTGATTCCTGATTTTGATTCCTCTTTATAACAGAACCAGAGCAACAGTAACAGTGATATAACGGGAGCGTAGCACAGCAGAGGAACAGCAACGTAGTACATATGTATTGATAATGACGATGATAATAGAATGGAATAAATAGAAAGAAATATTTCAGAATTGGATCCTGTCAGTTTCTGTCTCTTCTCTCTGTCAACATCATCAAGTCCGTATCTATTACCTCTTCTCGCTCTTTCTCTCCTTTGTACATATACGCGTTTTGTAGCACTCCATTCCATTCCTCTTTATCACCCTATCGTTGTTCGTTCTTTCGTTCGTTCCTATCATTCGTATCGTTCTTATCATCTTTGGGGAATTTCACAAAATTATTTATGGAGAAATCTCGCCGGAGCTGAATTCTCTGGAACAAAATTGATTTTTTCCTTTTCTACCATTTCATTGCATAGAAAGAATATTCTTTTTAAATAGAAACTTTGTCATGCGTCGCACATCACTTATTTTTAACGGCAGATAGAAAAAAAATAAAGTAAGGAAGGGAAGAACGAAAGAATGAAAACTTTTTTTTGATGAGTGTCGCTCATCCATATAAGTTCTTTTGTTGGTGGGGAGATAGTCAAGACAAGATAGATTGAAAGATTGATAGATATTCTGCAGTTTCGCTTCCTTTTTTCATGAAATGACATGTTATTGGCTTGATCACTGTATTGGATGATGTGAAGCTGATGCTTATCTATTGTGGTGGTGGTGCGGTGGTTGTGTGGAATCAAGCCAGATGATTTACTTCAGCAGAAGATTTTATTGCTATTTTTATCTGCGAATCGAATGGTGCCGTAAAGTTGCCCACTTGATTTTGTTTGAGAGCAGAGCGAATGGACTGTACACGGACGGACAGTAAATTAACTTTTTTGAAAGTTTGTGGGCGCCTATTGCTTATCTTTTATCTTGTATCGACATTCGACATATTGTATAAAACGCTGANTGAGAGCAGAGCGAATGGACTGTACACGGACGGACAGTAAATTAACTTTTTTGAAAGTTTGTGGGCGCCTATTGCTTATCTTTTATCTTGTATCGACATTCGACATATTGTATAAAACGCTGATGATTTTTATTTGTTATATTAAAGTTATGTAATTACAGCGTTTATTATTGCATCGAGGTTGTTATTGATGTCAATCCATAAAAATAAAAATCCTTCGCAGTTGACAATTTGACAGTTTTAAATTGTTAATTTTATTTACAGTTTTTGCTAAAAATGGAAATAGACTGATTAAAAGTTTTTTTACATTTACATAATAATTTTGACGTAAGTAGTTGATAGGTTCCTCTGTTTCTTCATCATTATGGGAGCGATAAACGCTTTTCAATTAACCTTTTTTAAATTTGCATTTTTGAGTTATCGTCCTTTGACAGGACATCAAAACCAAAAAGCAAAAAGGTGATAACGAGCAAGCTTTTATTCATTTAGCTTCACACAAGTACGCGAGCTATTAAAATTTTTCCTTGTGCAATTAACAAGTTCATGTTTTGATGTTGTTCATGCAAACATTCTGTAATTTATTCCTATTTTGCAATGATTAATGATGGTAAATACGTCGTGGCTATGAATAATGACGGAAAAGAGGTATGAGATGAAAATGAAAGCTTTAAAAAGAGAAATACATTTCCCTTTCCATTTTGGATTAATACTGAGACTGACAGAAAACGCAACAAGGGAATGAATGAATCTGGCAAAATCCAGATTTTTCCTGTTTAAATCTGGATCCTTCATCGATATTATTACATTCCTCACAAAATGCCACGCAGTACATAAAAACTTCGATTAATATCGTAAAAACAGCAAAAGTACAGATATACACTGTGTAAATAGTAAATTAAACACAAAGTAAATTTACAAATGATTTATTAAGAGAGATTATAATAATAATACTCTATTGCTACTCAATAATTCAGAGAAGATTAGCAAGCAGGTAAAAAAGTATTACGGGATCTTTCAACATTACAAATTACAGATAATCCTTTTGTTCAACTCTTCAAAAACTGAAGTAGAGCAGAAAAGAGAAGAGTTTTGTAAAAGTAAAAATTACAAATGGGATCGTTCAACATTACAAATTACAGATAATCCTTTTGTTCAACTCTTCAAAAACTGAAGTAGAGCAGAAAAGAGAAGAGTTTTGTAAAAGTAAAAATTACAAACCACAGTTGAGTTGTTGACTTAAATCATAAGCAATAGAAGCCTAATAAGTAATAATTAAAATTGGAACTGTCCGGACTTGGCTGTTCAAAGGAAGAGAAAGGATTCTGCCGCACAAACACGCAGCAACAACTCAACAGTAACGGTAATGGTTTACTGAAGTAAATTAGTACTTTCATACAAACGACAAGTATAAATGCTTTCATTTGCATCGCCCATCCATCAAAAAAAGCTGCAAAGTGGAAAGTAAGCAGTACTAAAGTCCAATTTGCAGCAACAATTCCTTATAGATCTGACTAAGCTCATCTCATCATTCTCTTCTCTTCTGAAAAGTTATTTTTTGCACGGTTGTGCAAATTACAGTGTGTCAAGTCAAGCCAAGTCAACAACCCACACACTACACGCAAATCCCAGTTGCAAAAAACAGCAAAGTGCAGAGCATCATGCAACAGTAACAGTTACTACAGATATAACACAGTAGTATTAAAATTAAAAGGGGAAAAAGGATGAGATGAGATGAGATGAAAGAAGAGATCGAGGAGAGACCAGACCACTCACATTTCACTCACTAACTCCTCCAATAATAATAATAACAATATTAATAACACGAATTATTTTATTATGCAACTCATTCTCTTTCAACAGTATCATCATCATCATCATTTTCATATCCTCCTCCCAACTCCCAATCCCAACGAATATAAACTTTTTTATGATAAGCTCAATGACAAATATATGAAGAAAAAATCAATTTTGATGTGGCTATGCTAATAATTCAAATGATTTATGGCCGACATCTCCCCATTATTCCTTCATCATCATCTTCAAAATGATATTTATAATTCAAATTCTCTCTTTTATGTTCCCCTGTCCTCGTAAAAATATGGTGG
>JAHZNJ010000792.1:0-12641 GCA_027744475.1 Lepidocyrtus cf. sotoi NNG-2020 | reverse complement strand
AAAAAATTTACTACGCATTTGATTTTATTTCACATTACATAATATCATGAAAAACTGTCATGTGATGAGAATGAGAAAGATATGAAATGATGTTGATGGCTCCATCGTCTATTATTTACTTATAAATTGTGAAGTTATGAAAATAATATATTATGCTCTAGTGTGGGATGTTTGCACAAATCAGGAAGCAATAATTTTGAGCAAAGCAAACCAAAAACTAAACACGGTATTTAATAACCAGCAGCAGTAGCAGCAGTAGCAGAGAAGGAATTAATAATATTATTATGATGATGATGATATTGTGGAATAGAAGCAAAAAGACGAGAAAGAACGGAACGGAAGCTTTTATAAAAAAAAGAGAAAATTTTAATGAAATGAAAAGGGAACCACGAAACCTCATATTAGCTACATACACTAATACCGATATGTTTAGCTGGTAGCTGGTTTGGTTTATATAGTTTACCGAGAATTATTAAAATCGAGGATCAAAATCAAAGCAGAGGAAATTATTATTATTATTACTATATTTTTGGAAGTAGGTAGGTATTTGATATTAAAAATAATATCAATATCACATCATCATCTCACTTTCTGGAAACACTCGAGCCCGATGAGCAAGGATGAT
Source organism: Lepidocyrtus cf. sotoi NNG-2020 (assembly GCA_027744475.1). Classification (NCBI taxonomy): domain Eukaryota; kingdom Metazoa; phylum Arthropoda; class Collembola; order Entomobryomorpha; family Entomobryidae; genus Lepidocyrtus; species Lepidocyrtus cf. sotoi NNG-2020. The sequence goes on along the minus strand of JAHZNJ010000792.1, from coordinate 12,016 downwards.
GATGATGCAAGAAAGATTCTCTCTCGCTCTCTCAATTTTATTAATTCCTTCAGCTCTTCTGGCGGAAGCGATGATGTTGCTGTTGCTGCTGCTGCTGCTGCTGCTACTAAAAACTAATTTAATATTATGAAAGTTCAATATTTATAATGTGGATTGTGGATTTCGTTCTCTCATCAAAAGAAGGAGAGTGAGCTGAACAGTGAATATTATGCGGTGGTGGTATCTGGTCTGGTATGGTCTTTCTTCTGCCCACATAATAAAAATTCCGATGCGATGCGATGTTGGAATAAGTTGCTTCCTTCCTTCATCCGTTTATTCATGCAGCAGCAACCCCAGCCAGCTACTTTACTTTACTTTCCTCTAAATAATTCTCATCTTCATCATCACTTTGCTCTTGCTGCTGATTTCTCTTCTTTACTGTAATTATTCAAGTAGTATTCGTTCAGAAGAAGTTCTCTAGTATTTGGGCCCTGAGGGGTTGATAGGAATAACGAAAGTTAATTTAAATACTACTTTTCTTCAAAAATATTTCATTCTCGCTCGTTTCTTCTTCTTCTTTTAAAAGTGGAGAAAAAGCCTGAATTAATATGCTCAGTCAGGATCTCCCAAGCCATTCTCATCAGCATTAGCAGCAGCAGCAGCAGCAGCGCATCACATGATTCTTTCTTGTAGAAGTATCCATCTCCAAAACTAAACTATTTTTTTTATTATGAATTCTCTTTTGCTCTTACTTCTTCTGCTCTCTTTTCCCTCTTGTCACTCATCCCATTTCATAATAATATCTATTCCTGATCCTTCATACACTCCACTTCTGACATACGAGGAGGAACAGCAGCTCTTCTTTACAAAGTAGTAGTAGTAGAAGAAGAAGATTCTTTTCTAAAAGGATGATGTTGATGCTGACGATGACGATGATGAAAGAATGGAAGTTTTGCTCACGGTGAAATGAAATCCCAGAGAAAGTTTCAAGCATGGCACTTTCCCCGCTCTCTCTCTCTGTCTCATTTCTAGAAAATAGTTCTTAAAAACTCTCTAACGATAACGAAGCAGCACAAGTACACGATGATGATGTTTACTCAACAGTTAAAGTAATTTCACTAGAAGTGGAAATATTTTCCAGAGATGAAGATGAAGATGAAACTAGTTACGTTACGTTACTACGCAGTACAATTTTCTATATTATTATTATGGAGTGTAGAGAAATCGGAGGAACTTCGTATATTCATTCCATTCCTATCACATCAGGAAAAAAAAGTATTTTGAAAGATTAAGCTTTGCTTTAGCTGCAAATTTAACAGGACTAGTATTAAAATGAATGTTTTGTGGTGGAGTGGGGAGGATTTACGAGGAACGACGACGAGTCATTTTGAGGAATTACGATAAACTAAACCACACCACATCATACGATACATAGTAAAGTATTGAAGTTACCAACTTAACGAGACCATGATGATTGTCTGATAACGACGATGATCTCATTCCTCTTCTCGTTCTTTCGTTTTCTGTTTTTCGGATAGCATTTAAACTAATAACTTGAAAAGATTAATAATATTTTAAATTCGGAATGTTTGAAAAGGGAGCGCGGAAGGAAGAAACGATGATGCAATGTCCATCTCAATCTAATGAATACGAATAATAAATACTCTCTTTCAATCTATTTTCCTGATTTTAGTGGCGGCGGTAGCTTTTACTCTTGCAAAACATTTTATTTATTTTTATTTTTATCTACTTTCCTCTTTCTATTTTACTTTGACTTTAGCTTTTCGTTCTATTTACTTCCCTTTCCCTTTCTAGTCTGTCCATTGTTCAAAGTATTTATTTTCTCCTTTAATTCTAATTCCACTAAACAATACTGATCTTCTGTTGTAGTATCTCTTCTACAGCAGTTCCAATTCCATTCAACGTTTCACTCGTCCAACCCAGCAATCCAGCGCAATCCGAGATTTGAATTTTGTTTTTCTCTTCCTGCAATTGTAAGATAAGTTGAAAGTTGGTTCGTCGGTTGTTTGGAAAGAGAAAAGGATAAAAGGAAAATACGTCATTTTCCTCATTCTATATCTATTTAGGCCGTAGTACACAACATCCACCCATCCACCGCGGCTACCACCACGCCGCCACAAACATCATCCTCATCATTATTATTATTATCAGTGAGGATAAATCTGGTTGAAAAGAAGGGAAAAGGAAATCGGCTTAAATAGAAGAAGAAGAGTAAAATGAATAGAAAATAGAAACTTTAGAGAGAGCAAATAATAATTCCTCCAATGCAATGTGATGTGGATGTGATGTTCCTACTCTAAAAAGTCTAACTGACTAAACTAAAGTGGAGTGGCCTTATTTGAAAAAAAACTAAAACTCTCTCATTCTCTTTATCTCTCGGAATGGAAACAGCTTTTCAGTAGGTTTTCCAATGATTGGAATTGGAAGTTGGAATGAAATAGAAGAGCTCTTTTTCTTCTTCTTCTTCTTCTTCTTCTTCTGGAGCAGGCAGGACAGGCGGATGGACGGACGGACAGGCATTATCATAGTATTTTGTGGTAATGTTTTCGGGGGATGGGAAAGCTTTCAGCTAGACAACCCTGCGGTTTTTTTCTCTCTCTCTCTCTTTCAATGCGAATGCGATTCTGTTCTGTTCTGTTCTCCATCCGATTTTTTATTATATTTTAGATTTTAGTGGAATAGAATGAAGTGGAGGGAAAACCGACATCGCATCAGCTTCAAATTCAACTTCATCGCTATCATCATCATCCTCAGCAGCAGCAGCAGCAGCATCCCGCTTACTTAATGCAAATTGCAAATGGAACAGTTATAACTTCCATCGAGCGAGTATTAAGAAGAAGAATTTCTCCTCTTTTTCTATTTTTTAAAAAAATAAAAAGCTCTGGGGAGGGAGGTTTGAATTAGACAGAAAAGCGTACCCAATTCTCGGAGAGAGAGAGAGAGAGAGAATTCCTCCATAAGTGGAGAGAAAAAATGGATGGCTGGATGGCTTAGATGGAGAGGAGAGTTTTAGAAAAAGAAGAAAGAAATTTGAATATCAAACATTCCTTTGCATAACTAACTATGGATATGTATGATGCTGATGAGGATGATGACGCAATATGCAATGTAATGTCAAACAAACGAGAAAGGATTAGTTCCTTCCAACAGAAGAGGATGAGTAAAAAAAAGTGGAAGAAGAATAGGAAGGGTGATGATGGTTATGTTATGCAATGCAATCCAAAAGCCTTTTTAGACTTTAGCTATGTTATGTACATAATAATATTTTTTTCCTTTTCATGGAATAAAGAGAAGTTGAATTTATTTTCTCTCGACTGAATATATTTTTTTCTTCCCCAAAAGAATATTATGCTTATAAATGCTTATCCAAAAAACGAGAAGGGAAAATAGGGAGCAGCAGCGGATTACTTATATATAATATTTCTGTGTGTGAGTTATATTTTTTTTCTCCAGATGGAATATTTTTGTACGTTCGTTCTTCAGTTCGTTTCGTTATTATTTGCATTAAGCTGCTGTTTCCCACCCGCTTCCCATTTCCACATAACCACCCTTCACCGTTACCGTTACCGTTACCGACTGTTCTGTCGATGATGATGATAAAGAAGAAAACCCACAAACAACATTCTACATTTCCAAATTTTTCATTTATTTATTCCTTCACATGATTCCACTTCCACATGATCATCATCATCATCATCATCGTCATCAGGATTTCACGATAAAAATAATATGGAGATGAGTAGAGTGCTGAAATTTCAAAGCTTCTTCTTGTTCTTCTTCTTCTTCAAATTCTCGCCAATTCACATCATATGTATGTAATCCTTTTTCACTTCACGAAATCTGTACTTATCATCATCATCATCATTCTAACCACCATCATATTATTTATAATTTTGCTATTGCCACACAGACAGCAATCCCATATCCACTTAAAGGAGAATATTTTAACAGGCTGTATTTGTAATGGTGATGGGCTACATGTGTGTGTTTGTGTGATTTTGATTATGAGTGTGTGAATATTCCAGCCCGGTTCTCTTTTTCTCTTTCTCGCAGTCATTGTCATAATATATTTCGTAATAATAATTTTCATATCTATGCTATGCAATGGAACCAACTACTTATACATAATTTTCCTTTTATTTTGCTAATTCCCATTTTCAAACTGAAAAATAGATGTGGAAACAACTGATCCTGCCTGCTTCTGCTGCCTAGTACTTCACTTCACTCACAGTTTTGAATTTTCTCTTTTTCACAACTGCTGCTGTTGCCGATTTTGTTGGATGGATGAGGGAGCCTCATATAATAATAACCTGCGGTTTTCCTCCATGATTCTCTTTCCCATTCCTATCATCATCATCATGATCATCGTCATCACATCATTAAAAACTGCTGCTGTTGCGTTGCGTTGTGTGGTGCTACTGCGGCTGCTTCTATACTTTAGCATTTTTTTTGCTTTCCTGAGTGAGTGAAAGAATTTGTTCCCTTCCCCTCCCATCTGCTAATTGCTTTCCTCTTAAAATGAAATTTCATTTGAATGGCACAAGGCAGTGGAAAAAAAAATTGCAAACTCAATTTTNTTGCTTTCCTGAGTGAGTGAAAGAATTTGTTCCCTTCCCCTCCCATCTGCTAATTGCTTTCCTCTTAAAATGAAATTTCATTTGAATGGCACAAGGCAGTGGAAAAAAAAATTGCAAACTCAATTTTGTTCTCTCACAAGTCGCAGTCGCATAACCGCCACATCACCATCCCCACTCCACTATCACCAAAAAAGGAACGCCTCGCCACACATCCACATTCAACGCAAAAACGAAATTGGAATTGGAAAAAAGAAAGAAGGAAGGAAGAAGCAGCAGCAGCAGCAATCTAATAATAGGAGAAAATTTTTACCCTTTTTTTGCTTCGTTTCCATATTTGCATATGTAGTAGTATCTTTTCTGTGCTTTTACAGTGAAGAAATTACTGTCGCGGTTTTTCAACTGGGTGGGAGTGGGGATGACGATGATGCGATGATGGTGATGGAAAGAGTCAGAAAAATCTAAAAAAAAGAAAAATCCTGACAACTTCTTTCTTCTTTCTCTTGAGTTTGAATGATAAAATGAAAAAAAAGGGATAAGTTGAAGTGAAGAAGCATAGCAGCTACGTACGAATTGACGACGATTTGGCTTTGTCGAGTCGAGTGAGTATTTTTTTAGGTATTTCATATTAAAAAATATCGGAATGATGAAGGATGGATTTTGATATGAAGACGACAAAATGCTCGCAATCTCAAATGACGAGAGAGAGAGAGAAAAAAGCATCATCATCGAACAAGCGACGAACGAAGGTTCTTTTTCCAATAAAACCCAGTTTACCATGAAGCATAAGGGAACACACACACACACACAAGCAAGCAAGCATTTTTACCATCATCTTCATCTCTATTTTACAGAAAATACGTAGTTTTTTTTCTCTCCTCGTATTTCTCAGTAAGGAATCAGTCAAGTGAAAGGAGATCGAATCAAGATTTCTTCTTTTCCCTTCTTTTTTTCTTCTTATTCCCTTCGTTTTAGTCATGTTCGTAGTTGTATTATGATTGCTATTGCCATTGCTAATGCAATGCAATATTATGTAAGTTTAAGTTCTTCAATTCAACTCTTCTTCATCTTCTTCATCTCCTTCTCCGGTTTCCTCTATCTTTTTCCAAGAGAAGAGAAAAAGAAAAAAATAATGTGTTTCGTTTCGTTTCGTCTCCTTTTCCAAAGAAGTTCAGTTGTGAGAATAAAAAGCTTTAAGTTGAAAAAAGCATTGAACAGGAGAGAGAGGGAAAGAGACAACCGATCACCACAAAGTAGAATATAATAATATAGCGCTAGCGCTAGCGCTGCTGCTGTTATCTTAGTTCTGCTATAATATTTTTTTTGCATTCTACCATCCCCACCATCTTCACCAGCTCATATGCTTTATTTCCCATTATATTATGCCACCTTCTTTAAAACCTCTACTCTAGAAAGCTTTACAAGAAGCTTCTAACTATTTTCTTTTACAATCATTTATAAAAAAGATTGAGAGAAAAAAAATGTATATCAGAGAAACGTATGTCTTTCCTGTTGGGTGGAAAGTAAAAGGAGGGAGAGAGGGAAAATACATATATTTTTTCTCTTTCTATGGATGAAGAAGTAAGGAAAGTTAAGCTTCTTTTCTTGTCTCTCTCAAAGATCTGTATCTGCTTTAGTCACACACATACACACATACAAGCAGCATCAGCTTTGAGCTTCTTTTTCTTGTTCAAAAGAATAATAATAATAATAATAAAATTCTTTCCTGGTTTTGGTTTCTTGGTTTTCCTTTTTTCCAACTGCTGCTGCAGTTTGAAAGCCACACGTACAAACGGAAAGACAGAGACAGTACACGAATGGTGAGAGAGAGAGAAAGAGAAAGAAGAAGAAACCTACCTTGATTGGATATTGAATGAAAGGAACATGAACATGCACAATAAAAACTGATCATAAACAGAAAAGAAAAGCTGCTGTTGCTGTTGTTCCTTCGTGACGTGATGTGAGTGAGGATGATGATGATGATGATGATTCTCAATCGCAACAAGCCCCACCTTCACTATACCAAACCAATATGCACCGCTGCCGTTGCTGTTGTTAAATTAAGTTAAGTAGGTGGGAGTGGATTTTTAGATTGATTTCAGTTAAATAAGCATATTCTCGGGAATTCTAAACAGGAGCGAGAGGGAAAGGATAAAGGTAGTAAAAATATACGAGTTTGAGTATTACTCTGTAGTAGTACATAATATTATTATACGAATGAGTGTGTATGAGTGTGTGTGTGGTTTCCTTCCTTTTCTCTTTTCCCCTTTTTCTTAAAGACGTGTTGCCAACCAGACAAGAAGGAAGCAGCAGCAGCAGCAGAAGCAGTAACAGCAGATGGATCTAATTGTAAGCGCATTTTGATGGAATGGTTTGAGCTTATTCCCTTTTCCTTCTACTAACTTTAACTTTGGCAGTAATAAATCTTTCCTTTACCAGCAGCAGCAGCAGCCATAGTTCCTTCCGCCACTTTTCACAGGAGAGAAGAGTAGAATGAGAGAACAGAACACTTTCGTTGTTTTGTTTTAGGGTATAAAAAAAGAAAGACGGATTGGTGGATGGAAGATTGTAAATATATTGCCTAGCGCGAAGCAAATGCACTGATTGCCTTATTATTATTATTATTATTACAAAATATATTTCTTCTCCTCCGACTTTCTTTATTTCCTTTCTTTCTTCTTCGCCGACGAGACGAGACTTTGACAAAAGAAGGGTGCAAAAAGAGATTGGTTAAGCTTCTTCCTTAAAAATATATATTTTAAGTTTAAGCAGTACCAACATCTGATCTGCTTTCTTATTTTAAGAAAGAAAGAAAGAAGGAAAGAAAGCTGGAAGGCATTATTATTGGCAAACTTAAAAAACAAGAAGTAGAAGAAGAAGAAGCCGGAGAGGGTTATTTTAAGATATTTTAGGAAAACAGAGACGAAGAAGAAGAGGATCGAGAAATCGAGTCCTTGAAGGGGGATCAGTGAAGTATCCTGGGAAGGATTAAAATTGGGGACATATCACATCAGTCTCTGAGTCTCTCTCTTCTCCTCAATTCTCATTCCATCTCACACGAAGAACGGAGGAACGAAGGAGAAACGAAAACTAAATTTTTTTAAGTAGTTAAGAAGCTACTCAATATAAATTCTTTATTTGATAAGGAGGAGATGGGATCATGCCCAGCTACCGCTACCGTAATATTATGTTGAGCTTATTTATACTTTTAAAAAAATATAAAAAAACTTGTTTCTGCTGCTGTTGCTCTAGTTGATGTTTTTTTCCTTAAACAATTTTTTATGTAGCCAATCTTAAAAATTATTGAAGGGAGGAGAAATTGGAAAGGAGAAGACGAGAAGAGGAAGAGGAAAAGCAATTTTTATATTGGCATTTTCCCTCTTAGTCTCAAGTTAAGTAGCTACCCATCTTTTTATTATTAGGAAGATGAAGCTGCTGCTGCTACTGCTGCTGATTCTTCATATTAAGAAGCTTAAAGTAACCAGATTACGCTTCGTCTATCTTTTTGCCTTTAAGTAAACTCTTCCGAGCGTGGTTGATGATGGTGATGCCGATGTGAAATCCCCGATCATTAAAATGAGTAAGTGGTCGTCACCGGAAGGAAATCAGAAAGCGTGAATTTCAATCTCATATTCCATCCCATCACCAATCTTCTTCTTCTTCCCTCTCCATGAAGAATATATCTAAATTTTAGTAGTTTTATGTACCTTTCGCCAATACACTATGTTTTAAATCGGTTCACATCGCACCGCACCGCATCGTTTGCTTTTTCGCTCTCTCATCCTATCTGTCTAGCCTGACTGACAAGTCTTCTATTAATAAGTGTGGTTTAGTTGTGGTATCAGTATCAGTATCAAGAATGTATCGCTCTCTATCATTTGTATAATACCCACCCCATCTTCAATATCACTTTTTAAGTTATAACAAGCTCGTGTGGTGGTTTGTCTTGTCTTCTTTCTATGCCGACGAATGCAAACGACTTGCTATTTCTTCACGCACACGTGAGAATCTCCACCAAGAAAGAAAGTAAGAAAGGAAGATGTGAACGGTGAAGTAAACCAGAACCGCATCAACTTCTTCTTTTTCCGTCTCTTTTGCACTGTCAGTTAAGTCAAGCCATAGTAGAGAGAGAGAGAGAGAGGAGAAACCAGTCAAGGATGAGTTGAGATTGAGAGAAGAGAAGAAGTAGGCAAATCCCAATAACAAACTGAAACATTATCTATTTATTTTATATATCGAGTTAACCAAAGAAGAGGAAGGAAAAGAGTAGGCGGAAATAGCTTTGTAGTTTGGATAGTTTTTAGAAGCATCATCAGAGTACACACACACTCAACCCACACCACATCACACTGAGCACACACGGAAGAAAGAAAGGAAGATGAAACAGGCTCATCATATCATCATCCCTAAAAAGGTATAATCAGACTTTATTGAGTTGTGGTTTTAATCTAAGAGAAAATGATACCCACGGGGGTGATTTCCCAGGCGCTGATACTGCTGCTGTTGTTGTGTTGTGTTGCTCGATGCTCCTTCCTTCCTTCCTTCCTAGTTTTCTACTTCCTTTCAATACTTCTGCTCTTCTGTTACTCTGCTGCTGCTGATGCTACTTGTATGATTCCTCATCTTGGTTGGTGGTGATGAAGTAGAAGTTGCGTGTGATTGTCTAAACGGCAATGTATCTCTTTCATTTCAAGACAAAAGAGAAAAACTTTTCTTTCTCTCTCAAAATAAACTACCAATAGAAGAGAGAAGTGATGTGATGAGAAGAAGAAGAAGGAAGAAAGTAGTGAAGGGAGAAAGAACTCTGTTATGGCGATCATTTACTTTTCTTCCTAGTTTTTTACTCTCACTCAGGTTTTTTTTTGTTTTTTAGTATTCTTGAGCTGACAAGGGTAGTGCGCGAGTAGGTGGTGGAATGCAAATAAAAGTTTGCATATCCTCGAATCCTTGTTTAATAACGAAAATAATTTGCACATAAATTTGCCCAAATGGGCATATGCAAATTAGCCGTCACGATTCTTAGCAACATAGATTGCGATTTCCTCAAGCAAAACTTGCCTAGAATATGGTAACCGCTCCGGCGAATCGAAACTTTTGGAACAGTGCAGCAGGTCACTACAGCTAGGGTTCGCATATTATTCACCCGTTAATTTCTTATCTGCATGTATAAGACATTATCAGGTATTTTATGGGTATGGAATTAGCAAATTTGCATAAACAAAATTGCTGCGCTAACTCTTACTGCACAAAGTTTAGATCTAGGGTCAGGAACGGGAGTATTGACGGATTAGTATTTTAAAAATACTTTTGTGTAATAATTTTGAAAAATTTAGATATACTTTTTGCAATTAATTTTTTCATTTAAATACACGATTTACGTTCCTAATTGTGTTTATTTTTTCAATAAGCTGAAGTTGTTTATGTGTTTAGTGTTTAGGTTGGGTTGTTGTGTTTGAAATCGTAACATAATGCTTTCGGGATTTATTAATGTGTGATTAGGATCAGGTTTCAATGCACATTTCGTGAGTTATAGGTGCTTGTAAGGTGCCGGTTTGCGAAGCCTAGCTGCAGACAAGGTAAACACGCATGCGTTTAAAGCGAAGAAATTGAATGATGTTTGAGCTTGGGTCGTCGTAGCTAATTTACATACGCCCATTTGGGCAAATTTATGCCCAAATTATTTTTGTTACTAAACAAGGATTCTAGGATATGCAAATTTTTGTTTACATTCCACCACCCACTCGCGCACTACCCTTGTGAGCCTTCCTCTCTTCTTCTCTTAGAGAGAGAGCTGTAAAGTAAGTTTGTACTTTACAGCTTTAAACAATGTACTTTAGTTCATTCCCTGAAGAAACAGAAAAAAAGATGCTTGGGGAAATTTCCTCAGGTTTTTTATGGAAAGGGTAAAGTAGAAGTTGAAGTAAGAGAAGAAGCAGAGAATGAGGGCTATCAACGGCAGGAAGAGTCAACACTAAACATTTTACGTCCTCCTGACAAAACCATTTGTTATGAAGAGAGAGAGAGAGAGAGAGAGAAGAGGAAAGAACGAGGTAGCACTTCACAATTACCTTTACTACTACCACCACGTTAACTGTTGTGTGGGAAGAGAAAGAGAAAGAAGAAAAACTAGAAAAGTAAAATAAATTTAACATCAGCAGCACAGCAGACATAAAACATAAAAGATGGAGGAAAGGAGGGAGCGAGAGAGAAATCTACAAAAAAACTGCAAAGGTAACGGTAAATGTAAAAGTAAAAAAAAAAGTAAACTGGGATGGAGGTGCTGATAGGTCGGCAAGAACGATTCCATTCTTTAGAGAAGCAGCAGCAGCGGCAAAGTGGTCACTATCTGGTTAGTAAACGGTGCAAGTTACCTCAAAAATTTATTTTAAAGTAAATAAAATCAAGAGGCAATTTTTTTCCCAATCACGAATTTTAGTCACATAATAAGCCAATAACTAATTTAACTTTAGTACGTTATCAATAATTGTCTATTTTTTTTACTTGAACTTGTGTATTGCTATTGCTTCAAAAACTTTTGCTTGAAAAAATTTATTGGTAAAATGCCTTCTTGATGCTGATGTTGATGACGGGGGAAGATAGCATAGCGAGCAAGCTAGATTTTTTTTCTAGCAAGATAAGCAGTAAAGTTGTGCCCTTAAGAAAACATGTCTAAAAGACGAAGAAACGTAAACGACGAATGGACGAAGCCAACCACTACCATCACCATCACCTATTAGAAGATTAGCTTTGGAAACTGTCGTCGTAATGTTATCTCCTACTCTCTTGTAGCAAATAAGGATAATGACGATGATAACTTCTCATTCCTTATTCTGTTCGTAGCTCCTTCGTACTCTTTCTTTCTCGTCTTTCTCGTATTTTTTGTCAATGTGATAAAGTTGTGTAGCTTCCTTCATTGCCTACTAATTTTTTGCTAGTACTACAACGACGACGCGACAGCAACGACGAGTACCCCTGTGGCAACTTAGCTTGGTCTCTTTTGGTGTAGGCCTTCTGGCCTAGCCATTTCCTTTCCAGAACTGTAAGATTGTAATTTATATCATTTTCCTGGAAGTTCATCAATTTCCCTTTAATTCTAGAAAGAGAAAAAAGAAGAAGAGTAAAACCTGCTAATACTACAAAAAGCCTTTTTTTACAAAGGAGTAGGAGTACCCTTAATTAGGTAGGTACTTTTGTTGTCTTTCCAGATAATCCAATTCGGTTACATTTGGACGTTTACGTTCACCACTGCAAAAAAATTAAGGTGGTCTTTTTTTATTGTTAATTGGATTTTGGCATTTTTAGTTTAGGTGAGATGGGATGCAATGCAATTGCAAATTATCCTTTTGGGAATTACTTCATGTTCATACTTATAACTCTTCAGTTTTGTGGATTATTATTACTATTACGTAACGTACGAGATTATCGATAATATATATTATGGG
>JAHZNJ010000791.1:0-11482 GCA_027744475.1 Lepidocyrtus cf. sotoi NNG-2020 | reverse complement strand
ACCCCACGCGAAGAGCTTAATCCCAAATCCTCCGGAGGGTCAGCTTGAGTCAACCGAAGTCTAATTGCTTCTTTCAAGTAAGCCTTCTGCTTAGAGAGTCCTCCCATCTTGCTTAACTTGAACGAAAGGGGAATATCGTTTGAAACCGGCATCTTTCCACTGTTGGCCTCCAAAGGTTCTCGTTGGTCTGTGGCGCATTTGATTCGTTCCGCCAGTTTGCTTTTGATTCGTTCCGCCAGTTTGCTTTTGATTACCTCATCTTGAATTATATCCTTTGCCATTTCCAACGCGAAGTCATTAACCACACGGTGGGGAGTTGCTGGAGGTATCAGACCCACGACAACAGCAGCAGCGGTGGCTGAATCATTGCGATCAACTTCTTCACTTTGGAGCACTTCGGAACTAGATTCCTCTAAACTCATATTGAATATCCACTCAGCAGCCACAGTCAGAGAAGAAATCACGTTTCGTGTATTTGTTTATAGGTTACCAGTTGGGATTGTGTGAAAAATGTTAAATTGTGTAAAAAAAATTTTTTTAGAAATGAAGTCCTCAGGTCAGAAGGAGAAGGGGCTCCGTATTCGGTGAATAGGAATATGAAATGAAAATGAAATCGTCTTGTCGAGTTGTCGGTCATTTTTCCCAGTTTTAAATTAGAATTTATAAATTCAATTCGGTAACAATGGCGATGAATGAACGAGGAATGACGTATTTGCCTTAAAATGACTTATATATATCATGAGAATGGTTGCGTAGGGGTTATGTAAGACCGAGTGATATGGCCAGTTTAGAGATTTTTGCATGAAATGAAATATCAATTACATCCTACCACACTATAATGCTGTGTGTGTTGTTACCGTCAAGGGCTAAACCACATTAATTTAGATTCGCAAAAACTGAATCTTAATAGAAGAAAGAGTATCAATATTTAAGGCAAATATTTTCAAAACTGAAAACGACTCCATAGACAAACAAACGATTTACTGTACGATAGGGGTAATGTGATACAACGCATTTTTTCCAAGAACAATCACTCATAATCATAATCAAACATAATTGAAATATTCTATTCTATCATATCACTCACTGTAAATGGCATAATATTGTGTGAAATATTCATTAATAAATTATTAACTCACATTAGTGCCCGTTTATACTCCAATCAGTGTGTCATAACATATTACCATCTTTAAACTGATCGTCTGAACAGTCTGAAAGCATCTTTCTCCTCTTGTTGATTACGTTGCGTTTCTGTTTGATCATTTGATGTGAAGGAAAAAGAGTGATTGGTGATTGCATTTTGAATGCTCGATTGTATGTATTTTTAAAAAGCTTCTTGAATATAACTGCAAACCAACAACGCAACGCAAATGTGCCAATTTCTTTAACCTTGACATTCAGCAAGTATTGTAGTAGTAGCGCAGTTAGTCACTTAATGACCTACCAATCACCAATCAATCGTAATCAGTTACAGAAGTACTGTAGTGCATAGACCTTCGCATATCGTCGTGGCATGCATCTCTTTCTTGTCTCGTGCTCGTGAATTATTTTTGAGCACATCCACCTTTTGCTCGTTAACTTGTTGAGTGAGATGAAAAATGAAAACATTTGTGTTCGTAAAATTTCTAAAGTGTATAAAGTACATACATAATAGTAAATTTGTAATTGATTTTAATTTCAAACTAGGCTAACAGCGAGATCGCTTGTCATAATTTATTGTTAGGAAAGCAAAACTATCAAAATTTTCTACGAAATTTTAATGTGTGTATAAAAATGAAAGGATGTATGGAAGGAAGATCATTATAGGTATAATAATAATAGGTATGAAGAAGGCATTCTCAGTTTCCAATTTCAATCAATTTGCTAGTAAAGTAGAAATCAAACAACACATAATTGTTATGTCATTTACATAATATTATTCTATTCCATTTCATCCGTTCTTCTTACCAGATTTCACGCGCCATCTACTAAATGTGTACATTTAGGTACCTGCCCAGCCATAATTCAAAAGATTAGACCTTTTTTGCATTTGTACACTTCGTTCCGTCGCGTCAGATACACAATTATGTGGTGAACGTCGAACAATGGTGCGGTGTGGTGGTGATGTGATGGCGAATTGACAATTTTGTAGAATTTGTATACACGCACAGACCTTTCTTACGTGACTTGTTGTGTGTTGAACAAATTTTTTTGTTGAATTTATGCCATTTATTTGTACGAAATGGAACTTGTCCTACATTGCTAATTTTGATTTCGCAAGAGAGCTAAATAATACGTACGAAATTATACGCGCTGGTTAAAATGACCATGATCTTGAATTTTGATCTTTTTTATTCTGTAGCATCATATTTTGAGGGCAGCGCTATTTACACTTGTTTGGCAAGTTTTTTTTTGCAAAATTAATGCAGTTCAATTTCCATAACGTACAACAGTAAAATAGTTGCAGTGCGGTATTTTTAAACTTTAAACAGTCTCATCGCCCATTTTTTATGCTTATTACACGATCTTTGCGATTCCTTACATTTATGACATACTTTATAACGCATTTATACCTATTGTTATAATAAAGGCTTCGACTAATTTTCATTTCTACTACAAATGTGGTCCCATTCTTTCTTCGTACTGTGCAATTACTAGCCTATTTATTTATTTATGCTAGAAAAATCATATTTAATTTTTTTTGCTAAAAGTTATAATTAGTTTTCATATTTGTATGAGAATTCATTGTTTACGATCCTGACGTTTGCGACTGGTCTAGTAATTTTCAAAACTGTCTTTCTTTTAAATATCTATTAGACAAGGTCATAGTTGACAAAATGACAACATGAAATAAAAAAAACGGTAAAAGATTTCCACACTCACACACGACAAGCATTTCAATTAATTTAACTTATGTTCTTCCAAGTTTAACTTCAAGGTTAGTTTTAATCTTGACATCGCTCGTGTAGCAACTTAATTTTCGTAGAATTTCGGGAAAATGGCTGCAGATAAGCCACAGATAAAAACTAAACTGTTATAATTCTAACTCCAGCCTTATTCCGGCGAGAGCTCATGGACTCGCGGTTCTAATTGATATTAGTCGGATTATATTATTCTTTATAATAGAGCTTCTTCATTTTGTACTCACGAAGCTTTCTTTCTAAACTCGTAACGTAACGGATGCCGCACCACCACCACACGCTCTACCCAATTTATTTGCACTCACGCGTATAAAACGAATTTTTTATTACCATGTGATGATAGAAAAGGCCATCTAAAACCTGCTATTAGACATAAAATACCATGTGGAACTCTTGTAAAGTGGCTAATTAATGGGGCTTCGGTTTGTTTTCGTAGTTACTTATGTTTGGAATTACATTTTGTCTTGTAGAATCAGAGAGTCTAACTTGAAATCTAGAATAAAATCTAGCTCTAGCTAGACACGCCTCGCCTAGTGGCTACTCTTGCTTTTGCAGACGTCCTTGGTTTTTGTTTCTCAAATTCTAAAACAATATTTTCTTATATACATATTGTATTTGTTTTTGATATCGTTTGGTTGGGCCAAACTTAAGATGTTGCCGAAGAGGAATGTCTTGTAGTTTTTTAAATGGTTGAATTAAAGTTTTATGTTTGTTTGTACTCCTCTATAATAAAATTTTTTCAATTTCCTGAGAAAGAAGGTTTATTATGTTGAGCCATTTTCAAGGATTAGGGTTTATTTTTGTATCTCGCTTCTTGTTTGAAAGAAATTGTTGCGTTTTCGCAATTTGCGTTCCAACGTCGCCTCAAAATCTCATAAGATCTTATTATGTCATCCCATTCGGTACAAAATCTCGTTCAGTAATAATAATAATAATTGCTGATTAACTTATTGTACTTAAATACGTTCCTTTATCTCATAACTTTATTTTTACATTTCATTTAATTCATTTCTCAGCTTGTTCGATTTCAGTTTCAACCTTCCTTATATAAATAAACTTTAAAAAGTTGTTCATGCCATATCATCATCCCACTCATTAATGAATTCTCTTTTTTTGTCTTTCCGTGTTGCTTTGTTCAAGTGTGCGATGATACGATGCGATGTTCCTATAAAGAATGAAGAAAGAGATTTTGGAGGATTATTATTGAGCAGGGCTTGAGCGCTGGAAAATCACACGTGCATTTTTCCATGTGTCTCTCCCTTTAGTTTAATCTTATTATGAAGCCTAATAATAATGAATGGCACATATTTAGAAATCCGCACCTACACGCAGTGGAATTTCGTGGGATTTTTACATGTGCCCAACCTTAACTACGTAAACATCACATTATCATTGTTATTTACTACCGAATTAGCATTTTAATTTTCGGGTTTGTATTATCTTTTGTGTGACGCTCGTTCGTCTAAAAGTCACTAAGGCGTAAAAATTGCAATCTGTCTGATGGTGCTGATAGCTTTACTTTTATATTATTAATACTAATACTCTTGCTAGTTTCTTGGTAAATTATTGCGTTTCTATAAGTAGGAGTATGTTGGTGAACGTTTTACACTAAACGTAATCGGAATTATAATGTGACGCTTGCTTCACTTGAAGTTAATATTTATTTAATCTTTTCTCCATTTCAGTAATTTTGCTTAAAAATTGTGTGACGACAAGCAGGTCATAGTAGCACAGTAAAGCAGCGTCAGGCAGCAGATTTGTTTGGTCGTTTGGTGTTGTTGTAATCCTTTGTTCATGAATGAAGACAAGTAAGTACGCTAAACATTATGGATTTTTACGCAAGCTATTTACAACGAGAGACGATGTTTCATTTTGTAAACGCTGATGAGCTGTTCATCAATAAGGATTCATTTAAAACGCCGAGAGCAACATGTCATGTCAATTGCCTTTGCCAATCTATCAAATATAGAATAAAAAAGTCGAATTTTCTAAATTAATTCGGTGCTGTCTGTCTGTTAATCCATCAACAACGCCTGCCTACGCGTACAACAATGAAGTTACAAGTTACATAGATTGTGTCAACATCAAATTAAACAAAAGAACACTATTATTGTCATTTCTTGGATGAGGCTAAAATCTTACAGTCAAATGAAATCCTTCCTTTTACTTAAAACTCATTATAGAAGCACAGCAAAAATGCAATGCGGTCTAACGATAAATCCAACTAAAATCATGAACTAAACTTTAAGACTTGCAAAAATGTTTAGCATGTGTGCATATTTTATAGGTATGTTGTACCGTTAAGTTGTAAGGTTTTGTAACTACTTACTAATGATTGGTAAGTGGATTTCTCGCTGCTTTGTTATGCTGTTTGCAAAAACTCAAACCTCGCATCAACAATTCAATTTCCTCTTCATTCATTCCGGACTAATCATTGTCGCCATCATGATGATTATTTGATCAGAATTATAACCGACACTTGTTATTTACTGACTCCTACTGTGAGTGTTGTAGCCAACTTTTGAAATGAGTTCTACTTTCTCGTAGTATATAGTGTGTTGGTGGAGAGTCATGTCATTATGCAGCTATAACGGCTTTGCCTTCTGTAACACGTACCATTCTAGTTTGTAATTTGCAACGTAAACTGTTACACAAAACTAGATTCATGTTGATTTTCTTTAAAGCTCTTTGTTTTCAAATTCTCAAACCTTGAATCAAAATGTACAGTCATCCTTATGGTTTGGTTTTAGTACTTTAGATTTCGAGAAAAGTCTCAATTTCAACTTACAAATTACAAAACTAAACGAGAAAAAGCTCGTTTTCGATTTTATTCGGAAGGGAATTGCTGATGTACAATATGTCAATGGTGGAGATGATAAGATTGCTGATAATAAAGTAGAGAGGAAGAGGATAATGTACATGTAAAAAATTGGCAAATTATGTATCTGCAACCCTTTAACGGGGACATGATTAGGTGTAATTTGTATGATGCTAACGGACTTGTACCGTACTGTGTTATTATACTTGAACGAGTGAATCTTTTGCACGCTTTTCTCAGCAATCATCTCAACTCTTATTTGCGGTAAAGTTATTAAATATATAAAGCTTGGCGCAATATTTTGTAGTTGAATTTGTTCGAAACTGCATAAAAGGAGTTGCATTGCGTTATAAGGGCACATGAGAGACACAGCGCCGCGTACCTACCAAATATATAAAAAATCACACCAAGTAAAGTAGGAAGAAACGATTCAGACCTCTCAAACTAAAAAAACTAAAATCAAAACAACCCTGAATCACGATCGAAGAAGTCTCATTTGTCATCAATTCGATAGATACTTCCATTTTATTCATTCGTATGCAAAAATATTAACAATGATCACATAATTAACCAATGACCATAACCTATCCAATCTAAGTTTTGCAAAAAATGTACTTTTGACCTCTGCTGCACTCTACACACATTTCAATCATGTGCATTGGCGGATATGCATTTTCTTGTTTTTCTCTCGGGTTTCTTCCTATCGAAATGAAATGAAAAGGATGGGAAGTACTTACAGCTTACCTACAAAATAAAACATTAATTGATGAGTGAAATTAAAAATAAATACTTGTTTGCACAACTTCAAAACAGGGATCCTCACGTTAGCATCGATGGTTTATGGATTGTTCGTACCCAACGTAGAACGTACGCAGGTTGAAAAAGTTCTTGCGTCTACAAACGCATCACATTATTCACATTTGCAAAAAACTTGTCGACCTACGAAAAAATCAAGTTTTTTACAAAATAGTTATTCAAAATCCAAACAATTGAACATCTCATATGAGGCGTGCGTAGTGAACGCTTGGTGAAAAGGTTGGCTTGTTGATGTTTTTTAATTTAAGCTGTTTGATAAGATTATATTATGCGGCAATTGTGGGATGACTACTGGCGCTATGATGATATGGTGTGATGATAAATGGTAGGAAGAACGGATTACATTTCAGGTCGGTTTTTGACTGCAAACAAATGCAATGTGTTAGTGTTACAAAGCAGTAGAAAAACTTTCAAAACAGCAGCAGCGCAGCCGAGCAGAGAAGAACGAAAGAATTGGTTTTTGCAAATATGAGCAAAGTAGCATTTTTATGTAAATTGGCATTTGGCAAAACAACAAATCGAAAAGGGAAAATTGAACAGATGAGCATGTACTTAACATGTGCTATTTCTATTCATTGGGTTTTTGCAAATGTTTTCCTTTTCTCTTTCCCACCTCTGTTCAATTATGTATAGGTAGGTAATAATAACAATTTTATCTCTCTCACTGCATGTCAGTATCATTCAATCTCAATTTTTATTTTTGATTTCCATAACTGTTTTATATGGAAAACCATTTTCGATAGCTAATGCGCTCAAAATGCAGTGCACCAATTTTGTAAAGCAAAAAAGCTAAACAGTGGTTAATAGGAAGTATTTAGGTAAATGTACGACTACATTATTCGAGCAGTCGAATTCTCGTTTGCAAAAACTTTCTATTTATTATCTGCTTAAGTAATTAAATTGGATGCGACAGATTCGAATTTGGCATAATTGGCATAATAATATTTTCATTTCATCTCTATTTGTCTTCTTTGCGCTGCTGGAGACTATTTTAAGCAAGCGCATATGAAATATGAAAGTCGGAAACTTGGAAATTGGGAATTTGGGAGTGGATTGGAATTTGGAAATAGAATCAGGCTTTTTAGATAGGTGCTCTTTGGCTGCCCCATAAAGTTTATAGTGCAGGCAGAATGGGAGCCATAAAAAACAATATGAACGACATTTCAGTAGGGAAAACGGATCTAGGTATATTTTGTCTGCCTGAAAATACGAACAAAGGACGTTGCTAAACCCATTTCAACAGAGACTTCCATTCCGTCGTCGTCAGCAGATATTTTCACGGAAATTAGCCTATCATATAACTTCCATTTCATCATCATAATCATAAAATAAATACAGCTTCTACTGCTTTACTTTGTTCTTTTCTCAACAAAACAGCATTCTCTAGATCTCTCTCATAAAAAGTCATGCGAATATTTTTTCTTTTTTTACAGACAAACTTTTAGACTGAAAGCCAAAAGAAAGTCCAACACAACAACCAACAGCTGTAAAAGAATACATTTTAGTTTTTGTTCTCTTCTCTCCCTGTTATTCGTCCTAGTCAAATTCTGCTGAAATTGTACTCTGCCGTGCAATTTCCATTCACTTCATTCTCCCCTTCTTCTTTTATAGAGCTTTGTTCCCCTTGGTTTTTGTAGCAATAGGCGAAATGCGGCACCAACAACATAACGACAGTACTAAAGAGCCCAGTCTAAAAGGAAGTATAGTTCAATTTTCGTTTTGCCTTTTCATAAAATATTATAAAAGGAAAGCTCTTCTCTTTTTTATCTCGTGGTGAAGTGAAGTTGGTAAAAAAAAGAATTTCACATTTTGCAGCTCCACTACTGCTGCAGTATTATAACAAAAAGCAAAATATGAACTAAAGCTATAGTAGTGAAGTAAGCTGCAGGCTGCAGCAGCTGGTTCTGTGTGTATGATATTCTGATGATAAAAAAACGTTAGTGAATGTGAATATAATATGAGCATGAACTCTATCGGATGAAGAAGAGAAGAAATGAAATGGTAGCGAAAAATATATTGTGCGAGTGCCGTTTGTGCTTTATGCGAGGAACATCATCGAGCAGCAGCGTAACAAAAATGCATAAACATAAACAGAAAACAATTTAGTTGAGTTGTTCTTGATCTACTGATCAGATCAGTATTCGCAATTCAGCAAAACAAAAAACCTGATTGTTTGTATAAAAGTAAAGTGTAAAAGCTCATTCGTAATTGAATCGTAATTCGTATCTGCTGCTGCTGATATGTATTGGATTTTGGAGAGCTAAAAGTGATTGCGATTGAAAGTCAGGAAAAATATAGTATTTTTTCTGAAAAGTACAAAAACTTTCGATTTCGTTTTCCCGTTTATTCATTCAATCGATGAATCTTGTCCAGCAGAGAGAGCTTTTAGGCTCGCTAATATTGATCTTGCTTTGAACTTCATGTATACGTGCAAGAATGAAGAACGAGCACTTATAAAATTATCATTTCGCAAGTAATTTTATCCTTACTTGTCTGACAGTTAGACAGTTCATCTCGTACAATAATTTGCAACGTTTATTTGCTTAAAAACTGTATTACACCTAGCGAAAAGGTTAAAGGAGTACAAAACCAGTGGAGTGCAGTCAATCAGTGCCTTGCCTCTTTTAATTCAGTTAGTTTTTTTTTGCTTTTAATTGTTTTCGTTTTCATTGTGTAAAAATTGGGCTTCTTTGTGAGTGGGAGTGTGTTAAATTAAAAAGGTGTGGTGGCAGAGAGGTATCAAGCCCAGCCAAAAAGTTTTGGTTCTTGGTTTTTGGAAAGAATTTAGCCCTATCATTATCAATAATCTTTTCTAGAAGTGAAGACATTTTGCCAATCATTAACAATTAAAGGTATGCTTTACTGCGTTTACTCTACACCCAAAAGCAAAAAGTTGGCTTGTTTACATTTAAGTTTCCACTTTTCAATACATAGGTACATGAGATTAGAAGCAATTTTCAAGGGCACACGTAAAAAATTGGAAAAGTTAAAACTTGAAAGTGTTTTGTTTTGTTGTTCCCATTTGTCAAAACTTTTACAAGAAAACGTGTACAAACAAGGTAATGTAGGTATGCCACACCACAACACAAACACAGCTCGCTAAATTATATAAATCTGCTTCATTTACACTTGATTGTTGATCATCAAACTTACTATAACTAGAGAAGGGAAGTTTTACAGTCTTAGCTTAGTTATGCAATTACTCTGTTCTGTACATGATGAGATGAGTCGAATGATTTGACTTTATACTTACACTCTTCTAAAGTGGCACTCTTCTAACTAGCATGCCATGACATAATTCTCTTAAAACTTCAACCCAGTAACCGTTTTTTTCTACCGCATGTCATGTCATATAAAAACTTAAACTGTAAAAAAATTCATAAATTCATAACTTCCTCTTCACTATTTACATCTGCAATGGAAAATATTTGCAATTATGATTATATGAATGATCATGACTGCATGATGGCGATGAACGTGCTCTGCGTGGTTAAAAATATCCGTTCACTTTAGTTAGCTTGGTCGGATTCGTTGAACAAAGCATTTCAACAATATGCAGGCAGGTATGAAAAGGAATAAAATAAAAATGCCCGCTATAACTTTATAACGCGCTAACAAACGCAACGATCTGATATAAATCCGCTATTATGCCACTCTCATGATTACAGACCGATTATGTCCGCTTCGATGTCCTTTTGCTGCTGTTTTGTTCGTTGGACGTTGGATTCAGCTATAAACGGGATTCTTAAAACTTATTAATGTATATAAAAAGAGCAACGGGATAAGATGAATGACAGACAAAGAAACGGCAAAGCACAAGTAGGTTTTCTGGCCAATTTTTTCCGAATTCCGAATATTTTTCTGTGAAAGTTTTGACTGATGCGATTATGCTCTCTTTACATATTATCGTAAAAACATACTTCACTTTAATGAAACGAAAGTAATTTCATTTGGTTGCTTTGCTGGCTCCTGCAGCAATAAATAAAACTTTAAGTTTTTTTATTCATTTACATTTCGGTATACTTTTTCTTGCGTTATAACAGTAATGCACCATGTTAAATAATCTTCCATTTATAAAAGAATGATTATACATTTTAACATTTTTTATGTTGTGACTTGCCTGTTCGTTAATTTAATAACTTTCGCAGTTGTGCATAGGAAGGAAGAAGGGCATAGAAGGTGAAAGAAAACAAAGAAAACCAGACGTACACCTACAGTTCAACTTTTTGAGTAAATGAATGGTTGTAGTAATAGTCAAAGGAAATTATTACAAACCTATCTATGTGAAAATTTGATTTGATCATAAGCAATTATCTTCTGTGTACCGTGCCATTTCATCGTAAATCGTAAACAATAAAAAGTGGCGAAACAAATGTTTTGTTGAGGTGGTGGTTGGTTACGTTTGGTTCTACCTACTATTTCCCGTCAAGTGCAGTTGGTTGTTGGTTGGTTAAGGTGGAAGGAAGAAGAGCGTGAGAAAAGGTTATGCGAAAGTTATTTCTACTTCTTTTGCTGTTGTTGTTGTTTTCTGCGATATAAAAACGTGTTCAAAAGTCAAAAGTTGTTAAATCGAATCTAATGAACGATTTTGCTGTTACATTTTGCACCATACACGGCCCTTTGTGTGTGGTGAGAAATTGTGTTAAGAAGTCAACTTTGCAAAACAGCACAATTTTTTAAAAAAGAGAATGTTTGTCTCATTTTCTGCGTCTCCTGCTTGGCACATTTAAAGTGGAGTCGTAATAGTGGTCGATCGGTCATGGTCAGAGGGTATGTTTATGTTAATGAAATATATATTAATGAAAAGCTGAAGTTGTAGCCTTAAAACTTTTTGTTGCTGCAAATCCTGCGTGATTTTTTTTTGATTTCTACTTTAATCAAAATTAAGTGTTGTGTATTTAGTATGTATGAGAAGCAGCCGAACTTTCTAATTTGACATTTGGCTTTC